>PVJS01034028.1:0-21824 GCA_004027185.1 Glis glis
AAAAAAAAAAAAAAAAAAAGACAGTGATCGCCACATACAGAATGACTCCCACTTGCCAGGAAATTACTGTGCAGACTGTCACAACTAATCAACATGCTGAGCTGGATTTATTTCCTCCATTATATGAATAAAGAGACTGAGGTTCCAAGAACTTCAAATTCATTTCCATTTCCTATAGCTAATAAATAGAAGACCCACATCTGAACCCTGCTTAGTCTATCTCTGATTCCTGAGAATTTACAGTCCTCAATGTTCACGTTTGAACCAATAACAGCTGCTGTAGGACACTGCTTCAGGATCACTTGCTAACCTCTTTTCCTGGGGATCTGACTCCATAGCCCTGTGATAAATACTAGAAATCTCCAGTTTTAAAAATCTCCCCAGATGCCGGGCATGGTGGCACACATCTAGAATCTCAGTACTTGAGGGGCTGAGACAGGAGGATCACAGCAACTTAGTGAGGCCCTCCACAACTTAGTGAGACCCTGTTTCTAAATAAACAATAAAATAGGGCTGGGGGTGTAACTCAGAGGTAGACCACCCAATCCCCAGCATAAAAAAAAAAACCCACTCCACCACTCTGTGAATCTAAAGACCAGCCCCGCTTGAGATCCATTGGTGTGTTTTAACTCAGAAAGAGAGTGGGCATGATAGAGGCAGTGCCAGGACACACAGCATCCCACAGAAGAACAAAGACAATGTCCTGCATAGTGTACATTCATAGGTCACAGGCAGGACCTTTGTGCAGAGCCCCAGAGTATTCAGAATCCACCCAGCTGGCCCTCACTAATTCCTTCTTTCTTTCACATATATTTACTGTAGACCTACAGATATTTCTTTGCCATCAGACATACTTTGCTTCTGCAGAGAAGTTTGACTACCGTGTGTCCTCAACAAAATACATGCATGTACAAGGGGCAACTTCTTGGATAAAATCTCTGCTCTCAAAACACTGCCATCACTGCTTACCTTCAGACCAAAAGTCACTGCAAGTGACTCTGAAACAAGCCAGTACTTGGCTGAGTCGACCTCGTCACTGAAATATTACTTTCCTGGCAAAATGCATTATATCATTCCACTAATTTCTGACAGTGACACACCAAAAATAACTCACAGGGAACATTTGCTTTACCATAAAATAACTTACCTCCAGCAATAGATTTCATTTAAAAATAGCAGTTAGTGACGCACCCTTTGCAAGCCACTAGAGGACATAGAGCATACTTACCTTGGTTAAGGACTTGCTGATGTCCTTAGCATCCATCTGCAGCATATTCCCAAGAATTGGGAGAGGAGTGGGGCCAGGAGGGAGCTTGCCCTTCCCAGAGCTCTGTCTCCAGAGTGAGAGGAGAAGCAGACAGGAGAGACCGAGCACCAGGACCACAGCTAGATCCATCGTACCTTCTCTTCTTGCCGAGACAACTGTGAGCTTGCAATCCAAAGCTTTTATAACACTCCCTGCTGATTCAATACATGCCTCTTTGATACATAGCCAATCAGCTATGTGCAATCTAATCTCTTCTGAGTGGACTCTGGCCAAAAGAAAAACATAAAAATAAGCTGTTCTTTACTCTTGCTTTACTTTCAACAGTCGCACCCTGGAGATCCTGGTGTAACTAGTCTGGGCAAAGCCCAGGTACTGATTTCATTGTTTAATCACCCCCAAGTGGTTCCAATGTGCAGTCAGAATTGAGAACCAATGATGTAAATTATTTAATCAAGAAACCATTCATTCTGGATTCTTAGATTGGTGACCAGTAGGGAATTTATGAGATTAAGGGCAAACCATGTATTTTACCCCTTGGATATAAAATCATGGTTATCTAATAATGGTTCTCAAACACTAGGCTCCTTTCCTTGAAAATGAAAGTCTTACGAAATACTTTCCTGTCCTATGCCAACATGAAAGCTGCCTAAACATGAAACAGTTAATCATATATCCTGAATAACCAAACATGTATCAAGCAATTAGCTAAGTAAATATACACATCTTTTACCATGAAACACCCTGTAAAACATAATAGAAAGACAGAGGTAAAATGTAAAACACCCTGGAAGACAGAGGATATTATTGTTTACTTTTCAAATGGGGAAAGGGAAACTGGGAGAACAGGAGACTTCCAGTGTCACGCAGCTACTGGGTCCACTGCCAGTGGGGTTCAGCACAGCTGCCTGGAGAGCAATTTTAGCAAAACAAACAAACCCCCAAAACTCTGCAAACTGTTCACAAAATATGAGGGCCATACATTCCTTGGAGAAGAAATAAGACAGGGCTCCTGCCCTCTCCATCCCTGCAGAAGTGCAGCTTGCTCAGCACAGCCAGGGCTCCAAGGCCAGGTCTTGAGTTCACTTCCATCCCTCTCTCTCAAGGGGACTGAATTTCTCTCCAAGCTGCGCAGCCGAGGCTGGCGGGAGGGGTCGACCCGGGTAACGTAAAACGGTCCTTTCTACCCTTTCCCCTGTGACTTCTCTGATTGGGCTATACCCAGATGCTGTGGCCTCTCACCTGGCTTCCTTAGCTCTTGTAAAGTTACTTCCCCAGGCGGATGGTTGTTAACATTGATGTTTCTGTTGGGGGACACCTAGTGAATCGCGGAAGAGTGCGATTCCACCATGTTGCTCCGCCCTCTCGGGCGGGAAGAACCAATCTGGGAGAATTTAGTGCAGAGGGCTTGAAAAACTGCTGTTTCCCCATTGGCTGGCAGCCACAGCTGTTTGTGCGGTTTGCTTGGCGTGTCCTTGGCGGGAATGAAGCAATGAAGTAATGCGCAGTAAGCTAGGGAGCTCGTGGAGGGCACCACGGGCAGGTGCTCCCGTGAGGGAGGGAGGAGCGGGACTTTAATACAAAGGGCTCGCCCTGCAGGCCTGAATCGAGATGCTATTTAGTGGTCCTGAGGATCTAAACATCACTGGGACGATATACATCACTAGATCACCAATGGCAGTGCTTTACAAAGGCATGTTTTGCAAAGTTATTGGTGTATCTGTCCTAAATTGATTACTACAGTTCGTTCTTTCTTTTTGGGGGAGGACGGGGTTGGTGGTGGTGGCGGGGTTGGGGGTTGTTTTGTTTTGTTTTATTAGGGATTGAACCCAGAGACACTCTACTTCCAAGCTACACCCCTGGCCCATTTTATTTTTGAAACAGGGTCTTCCTGATTTGCTGAGATCCTCAGTGAGTTGCCGAGGCTATCCTTGAACCTGCAATCCTCCTGTCTCAGCCTCCCAAGTATTGGGATTATAGGTGTGTGCCCCCACGCCTGGCTATTTTTATTTTAAAATGTATTTATTTATGTATTTAAAGTATACAATATAATGTTTGAACATACATAGTGAAATAATTATTACAGTCAGAGTTACATATCCATCACCTTCCATAGTTACATTTTAGGGTAAGAACACCTAAAATTTACTGTTGCAGCAAATTTTCTGTATACAATACAATATTATTAAGTATAATTTGTACACTATACATGATATCTCTAGATTTATTCGACCTACCTAAATGCAGATTGTACCATTTGACCTGTACTCCCCATTTCTTCCTCTTCCCTACCCAGTAACCACCATTCTACTCTCTTACTCTCTGCTTCTATTTATTTAACTTATTTATTTACTTAGATTCGGCACATAAGTGAGATCATGCAATATTTTTGTTTCTGTGTCTGGTTTATTTCACTTACCTCTGGCCTCCAGGTTCATCATTTTTGTATATGACTTGGACCAACAGAGATACATCTAGGGCGAGGACTACGACAAGGTGCCCAATCAATGCTTTGGTGGTCAGGCTCCCAAAAAGTTTTCATTTTGCATGGTGGAATATTAGGTGGATCATAGGGAAGGCAAGCTGAGGTAGTATTTACAGAGACTCCTGAGATAAAGGTTAGATTAAGCAGGGCCAGAGGACAACTTCTGGTAATGTAAATATTCCCCAGATGTAATCTGAGCACAATGGGTTGAAGGTAGTATAGATAGGCAAAAGGGAATAACTCTAGTCTCATTAAGCAGTAAGCACTCCTGTTTTCCTCTAGGGCACTTTGAGGAGGTAACCATGCTCCTCCAGTCCATGAGGAATCATTAGTGGAAATAAAAGGGTCAACATCCCACCATCATGGGCTTAAACAGAGGAGGATTAATTACATCGGCCCAATATACATATTGACCTGTTCCTGGGCTAAAAAGAAATGCACAGATAAGGAACCATAATACCTTGCTTTGTCATTTGGAATTAGATGAGATAACAGACAGAGAGGCTATGAACAGATTCTGTGGCGTGCAAGGAGCTCCTGTGTTGGCGAGCGTCTCCTGAGCACGCTGAGTGACCTGTTTGATGCCTCCCCAGGTTATCCCTGGACTTGTCAGCGTAGTGACACGTAAGTTGACTGGAGGCAGTCCTGGTGTCCGGGGGCCAGCATCGCCTCTAATCCGTAGGTACTGCATCTGAGGAATGGGGTTGGTTGGTTGATTGCTCCAGCTCATGGTAGGGCTTGCCTCGTGTGGCAGGCAGCCACAGTGGCCCGAGCTTCTGCGGAAACACAAGCATAAGCTCATCCCCAAGTTAGCAAGAATAGAGGGCCTTGCCATTTTTCTTCACCATGCAGATTTTTGGAAAGGACCTTAGGAAAGGGTCCTTGCAATGAATGTTTTTGAAAATGTTTATAGATAGGGAGTGTGCCATGCGTGTCACAAACCAAAAAATTAAGAGTATACAGAACCTTGTTTATAATGTCTTTAGGAGACAATCCCTGATTCCCCCTTCTTTGTTTTTTAATCATGGTCTTAAGAGAGTGGTGTGTCCTTTCTACAATAGCTTGTCCTGTAGGATTATATGGAATAGCTGTTTTTATGGTGTATTTGCCACTGTTGTAAGAAGAGAGAAAATGCCTTAGAAGTATAGCTGGGCCCATTATCAGTTTTTATCTCTTTAGGAACTCCCATTGCTGCAAAGGCAGATGAGAGATGTGTACAAGCATGAACAGCCTTTTCTCCACTTAATGGAGTGGCATGAACTAGTCGTGAGAAAGTGTCAATGGAGACATGAACAAAACATAATTTACCAAATTGGGGAATATGAGTAACATCTGTTTGCCATATCTGTTTGGCAAGCATCCTGGAAAAGAATCGTGTTAATAATTCTTAATAAAATCTTTTACTTTTATCAACAAATTTATTTATTTATTTATTTATTTATTATTTATTTATTTATTTATTTATTTTTGCAGTAGTATCTCTGTAAGCAGCAGCCACTACAGGCTCTGATCTTTTAGAAGTCTCCACAGAGGAGCTAAGGTTCCTCTATCTGGGAACTGCGGGCAATCCTGGGTTTCTGTAAAGACCTGCTGCTCCCTGTCCAGACCAACGCCCATGATAGGAAACCTCTCACTGAAAGTTCCACTCGGCGACTCTCCCAAGCAGGTGCCGCTGCTCCTTACCTGAATGAAGTACATGGGACCCATTGGTTTCTCTCTGTGAACGAGTGGCTCGCAACTCTGAATTTCTGGTGCATTCCTCCTCACATGGGGCACCACTTGCTGGGCTCCGTACCAGCAGCGCACGGGACGACGCGATGAAATAAATGCTCTTGAGACTTTATTCCTGGTCTTGAAGAGGTGAGAGGGGAGAAGGCAAGAGAGCCAAACTCCCCGACCAAAGCTCAGCTCTTCCTTTTATTACAGGTTTACAGAATTCAGGCTGGGTCATCAAATCATTAACTGTCTCTGGCTAAGGAGTAGAGCATTGGGTTAGGAATGCTTTAGAAGACAAGTTGTTATCTGGCAGTTTTTGCTAGAGCAGCAGAGGCTGCTGTCTCCAGCAACCTCCTTAGGCGGTCTTCCACCTTTAAGCAAAGCAAGCAACAGGTGTAGTAAAACAGGAGGAAACAGCTTAGATAGCAAAGGGGTTCAAGAGAGGCAGTCTTCTGCCAAAGCAAGCAAGAAGCTATAACTCCTTAAGCCAATATTTTTTAGACTTAGAACAGTTTCCCACAGTTTGCAGGGACTCTGACAATTTACAGGGAATTTTCATACTCATAATATCCTTTTGAATTTTCTCAATTTCCTTTACCTAGAGTAAAATGATTCCCATTTTAGGGCTGAGGGATCTGGGCCTTGGAGACTCAGTCCCTTGGCCAAGGACACCAGAGGTCAGGTGGTAGAGCTGAGGCTGGAATCCACAACCCTCTATCTTGCACCCTTCCCCCCAAGCAAGGTATTTGCTTCAGGGGCCGGGCACAGTGGCACATGCCTGTAATCCCAGTACTTGGGAGCCTGAGACAGGAGGATCACAGGTTCGAGAACAGCCTCAGCAATGTAGGGAGACTCTCAGTAACATAGTGAGACCCTGTTTCAAAAAACAAATAATAAAATAGGGCTGGGGATGTAGCTCAGAGGTAGAATATCCCTGGGTCCAATCCCCAGTAACACACACACACACACACACACACACACACACACACACACACACACACAATGATATTCACTTCTGCTGGGTTGACCAACATTTCCTGGTTGTGTGTCACTATTTAGTATTGAGGAGTTAGGTATTAGGTAGGCAGTGAGGGAACAGAACTCCCAGGAGGTAAGGGTTAAGAAAAACAAAATCCACACCCCACCCCCAAGAAGGAAGGTGTTTTTGTGTTGTTCATCAGACGAACAATCAAATGGGGAGGAGTGGAGCCAAGATGTCAGGAACCAGAGATCTATGTGCACCAACCTTAGACTCATGGGTTGTTGCTATGTATAGACCAGGGAACAAACATGCAAAACAAACAGTCTCCTGACTTCAGGGAATTAAAGGCCATAGACAACAAATTAAGTAAATCATGAAAAATGGAGATTTTCTTCATTGGCTAAAGTCTGTACAAAGGGACTTTAAACATATATAAAGCACTATGCTCAGCACCAATATTGGCTACCCTCTCAGGACCCTTCCCTGCATGGGAGCTTTAACCCTGCTTCTCTCTTTGGTGGATGGAGTGGATTTTGGGGAAAGGTGGTATGCAATTGATGGTGCGTGGCCCAAGCTACACTCGGGCAGTGCCAGAAGGCCCTGCTGGACTCTGGAGTCTGTCAAGGCCCCGAGGGGTGATCTGTCTTTCCACTTGCTTCCTCCTTTAGAATAAACTTCCTACTTTCATCTTCCTGGTGAGTCTGCGGATTTCATTCTTCAACTCCATAAGACAAGGACACAGTAAGAAACTCGGTATCAGTATTTCAGGATTCAGCCTAATCAGTGACTATCAAAATAAACATCAATTTAGTTAATAATTACAGCACCAGTTAATTAAAATGGAGGTCAGAGAAGTTCAGTTTTATAACCTTTAGAATTTGAGTGATCCCAAATCTCAGTGAGCTTTATCCACAACAAAGAAGTTATTTTATGGTTTGACTCACATAGCTCTGGACTCTAAAAGAATAGCACTACCTTATTTTAAATAAAATTAACTCAGAGGCTCTCTTTAAAGCACTCATTTTTTTCTTGAGAAATGGAAGTCTGCTCTGTTCTTTCACTCTTCTGCTGAGGCTTCTGCCTGACCTTCTCTATACAGAATGAAAGAATCACAGGTTATTGGAGACAGAAGGGATTTCAGAGGCTTGCTTGTAGAACTCCTAGTTTCTTTTTAGGAATGAAGAACTGGTGACTCAGTGAAGTGGAACCAACGCCTCATCAGTCCAATACCTTGTTTTAGAATCCTGGTTTCAATTCCCAGTTCAGTGATTCTCACACCATTTCCCATCACTGCCCAAATAGATGGTGAGGAAGGCAGAGACCAAGTCACGCAAACCTCAGCTGCAGTAGAGTAGTGAGTTGTACTGTTTTATTGTTGGGCTTTTTGTTGTTGTTGTTGTTGTCTTTTTTGAGAGGGCCTCTCACTATGTTGCTCAGGCTGATCTTAAACTCATGGGCTCAAGGGATCCTCCTGCTCAGCCTCCTGAGCAGCTGGAACTACAGGGGCACGCCGCCCTACCCAGCCTAAAACTGTCATTGAAGTAAACCTTTTCACTGGATCATATTATACATACCGAAAGTTGCACCCATCTGAAATGTAGAGCTCACTGATTTATCACAAAGTGAACATGTCTGTGTAACCAGCACACCAACAAGACAATTTTTTCAGACCCCAAAAGTTCCCCATGTCTCCATCTACTCACTATACCTTCCCCCATCCCTAAAGATAGCCAATAGCATGCCATAGGTTAATGTATTCATCTGTTTTTCATTTTCATAACAAAACATTTGTGAAGAAAAAGAGAGCTAGGACCCTGTAATCCTAGCTACTTGGGAGGCTGAAGCAGGAGGATCACAAGTTCCAGGCCAGCCTGGGCAACTTAGTGAGACACTGTCTAAAAAATTAAAAAAAGCCAGGCGTGGTGCCACACACTTGTTATCCCAGTATTTAGGAGGCTGAGACAGGAGGATGGCAGGTTCAAAGTCAGTCTCAGCTACTTAGCAAGACTCTCAGCAACCTAGTGAGACCCTGTACCAAAAAAAAAAAAAAAATTTAAAGGGGTTGGAGTGTAGCTCAGTAGCAGAATGCTTGCCTAGTATGCACAAGGCCCTGAGTTCAATCCCCAGTACTGAGAAGAAAAAAAAATAGAGGTTTATTTAGCACACAGATTTGGAGGCTGAAAGTTCAAATGGTATAGCACCAGCTCTGGTAAGGACGTGATGGCAAATGGCAAAGTTCCTATGTGTGGGAGGAAGGACCATATCTCTTTTTCTCAAAACCCTCTCACAAGAACTACCTTAATACCCTCTGAGAATCAGCACCCTCAATGACCTGAGGACCCCCAACTGGCTCCCGCCTGTTAAAGGTGCCACATACCACCACCCAACACCACACCCTGGGTGTGGTGTCCAATACATGGACCCTTGGGGAACAAACCACATCCAAACCGTGACAGTTAGTTTTGCCTGTTTGTGAATTTAATAGAAACCAAATCATGTATTATATGTGTTTAGCATCTAGGGTTTTTTTTTTTACTTAATATTGTGTTTGTGAAATTCATTCATGTTGTTGCAAATAGCAGCAGGTAAATTATGCTTTATAGTGTTTTATTTGATAACCACCCCATAACTTTTTTCATTATATTGTTACGGACGTTTGAGTTGATTCTAGTTTATGGCTATCATGAATAGTGCTGTTATTATCCTTATACATTATTATCCCAATATAAGGATTTCTGTTCAGTATGCCTATAAGCATAATTGCTAGATATGCATGTGTTCTGTTTTAGTAACTACTGCAAAGAATTTTTCAAAAGGTTTAATCAGTTTATAATTTTACTACAAAAGTGCCAGTTGCTTCATTCAACTAATGCTTTATATATTCAATCTTTTTTCCATTTTAACCATTTTGATGGGTATGTAATAATATCTTACTGTATTTTAATTTGCATTTCCATTCCGTGAAGCTTCACTAAGCTAAGCACTTTTTTCAAATGGCAATGGCAATACCAAATCTTCTTTTGTGGAAGACTTCTAGAGTTCAGATAGAATCCCGTTGCTGGTTTCAGTTACATTATTTTATTATATTATATTATATTATATTATATTATATTATATACTGAAATATATTAAATATATTTCAGTATATATTATTTTATATATACACAAATGCATATGTATTATTCTATTTATTTATGTAAATTTTTGTACTGGGGATTGAACCCAAGGGCATTCTACCTCCAAGCTACACCCCTAGCCTTTTTTTTTTAAATAGGATCTCGCTAAGTTGCTGAGGGTCTTCCTAAGTTACCAAGGCTGGCCTGGTACCTGTCTCAGCCTCCCAGGTTCTGGGATTACAGTTGTGCACCATTGCGCCCTAATTATTTATATAATTTTAACAACCATAAATGTATAGAAAGCACTGTCAACATAGGATGAGTAAGCTCAGTGGACACAGGACGAGGACATGATCCCACATAGGCAGTGGCAGCAAAATCTTTTCAGAAAGAGAAAACAGTGTACAAGGAAGATTGGGTGGGCCATCTAGGACCTCAGAGGGAGATTTTAAGAAGAAAGAAAGTGCCAAAGGTAGCCAGGCGTGGTGGCGCACGCTTGTAATCCTAGTACTTGGGAGGCTGAGACCAGAAGATCCGGGTTCCCGGCCAGCCTCAGCTACTTAGTGAGGCCCTCCGCAACTTCGTGAGACCCGGTTTCAAAATAAAGTATAAAAAATAGAGCCAGGGGTATAGCTCGGAGGTAGAACACCCCTGGGTTCAATCCCTGGTACCGCAAAAAAAAAAAAGAAAGAAAGTGCCAAAGGTGGGGTGGCAGGTGTGTGTGTTCATTACTATTTCGGTGGTGCTCATCCAGCCCTTTGCAAGCATGGTCTCTCCCAGTCTCCTGGCCTGGCTCAGTAACCTCCATGGTGTGATGTGGTCCAGCTGGCCATGGTGTCCTCAGTTGTCCTCTGCAGCACACAGGGCTGTTATGGAAGAACTTCATCTGGCTGGGGATGTGTACCTGTGGCAATTGTAGCAGATGCTGATGAGCTTCATGGCAGAATCCAGTGGGAATGAGAAAGCAGGTCTCATTACGCCCGCGTATCAGTGGGACGTGGTGGAGGGTGCTGTGATGGTTCAGGTGTTCACAGCTATGTTGGTTTTATTTATTTATTGTGTGTGTGTGTGTGTGTGTGTATGTGTGTGTGTGTGTGTGTGTGTGTGTGTGTGTGTGTTACTAGGGATCGAACACAGAGGCATTCTGCCTCTGAGCTACACCCCCCAAGCCCTTTTATTTTTTGTTTTGAAACAGAATCTCACCACATTCTGGAGGCTGTCCTCAAACCTGCAATCCTCCTATCTCACGAAGTTGTGGAGGGCCTCACTAAGTAGAGAGAGAGACAGAGAGAAAGAGAGAGCTGAGGCTGGCCGTGAACCCGGATCCTCTGGTCTCTGCCTCCCAAAGTACTGGGATTACAAGCGTGCTCCAGCTCTGGTTCCCTGAGATTTTCATTGTCAAAGGCTCTTCCTACCAGCACCACCTAATGGTCTCAGGGATTCCTTTCTCCTCCTTTCCACTGAAATCCCAAAATGGGCATAAACCCTTCCCTCAATTCTCCATAATTCTCCATGTTACATATAGTAAAAACATTAATAAAATGAGAAAAAATTAACCCTAAAAAAATTTAGAACCAGCTCCTGATGATGAAACCCTGGTTCTGACTTATCCCCCTCAGATCACCTCAACCGACACGTATTCTAACACAAGGGACACCCCAAGGCAAGAGACAAGGAACACTTCAAAACTTCCCTGTCCTGTTTATCCAAGGCCAGGTCCAAGTAATCAAGGAATTAAGGTAGGAATGAGCTCCATCTCCTTCACCCTCCGCCCCGCCTTGAGGTCCACTCCTTCCTGCCAGCTCCACCATGCGTTCCCTCTCCATCCTGTTCAGCTCTGCCTTGAGTTGTGTTTCCTTCCTGCTCAGTTCTGCCCTGTTACCCTCTCTTTCTTGCTCATTGTGCCTTGAGTTCTCTCTTCTTCCGTCTTGAGATTTTCTCTTTCCTTTCAGCACTGCCTCTCCTTCCACTCAACTCTACCTTGAATTCCCTTTTTCCACCTTGACATCCTCTCCTTCCTGCTCAGCTCCATCTTGAGTTCTCTTCCACCCCAAGATCCTATGCTTACTGCTCAGTTCTGCCTTGAGTTCTCTCCCCTTCCACCTAGAGATCCTCTCCTTCCTGCTCAGCTCCATCTTGAGCTCTCTTCACCTTGAGATTCTTTTTCCTGTTCAGCTCAGCCTTGAGTTCCCTCCCCTTATGCCCTGACATACTCTCCTTCCTTTTCAGCTCCATCTTGAATTCTTGGATCCTCTCCTTCCTGCTCAGCTCCATCTTCAGTTCTCTTCTGCCCTGAGATCATTTTTCCTGTTCAACTCCACCTTGAGTTCCTTCCCCTTCCTCCTTGAGATCCTCTCCTTCCTGCTTAGCTCTGCCTTTAAGTCTTCTTCCTGATCAGCTCTGCCATGAGTTCCCCTCACTTCTCTTCCCTTTTACCTTGAATGCTCTGCCCTTCCAACTGAGATCTCTCTGTTAAGCTCTGCCTTGAGTTCTCTTTTTCTACCTTGACATCCTCTCCTTCTTGCTCAGCCCCACCTTGAGTTTCCTCCCCTTCTGCCTTGACATCCTCTCTCTCCTGCTCAGCTCCATCTTGAATTCTCTTCCACCTTGAGATCTTCTCCCTGCTCAGCTCTGCATTAAGTCCCCCACACCCCACTTTGAGATCCTCTCCTTCCTGCTCAGCTCCATCTTGAATTCTCTTCCATCTTGACATCCTCTCCTTCCTGCTTAGCCCACCTTGAGATGTCTCCCCTTCTCCCTTGAGATCCTCACCTTCCTGCTCAACCTCACCTTGAGCTCCTTCCCCTTCTGCCTTGAGATCAACTTTCATCTGTGTGTGTGTCTGTGTGTGTGTGTGTGTGTGTGTGTGTGTATGTGTGTGGTGTGTGTGTATGTGTGTGGTGTGTGTGTGTGCTGGAGATTGAACCCAGGAACATTCTACCTCTGAGCTACACTCCCAGCCCTATTTTTATTTTTTAATTTTGAAAAAGGGTCTCACTAAGTTGCAGAGGACCTCACTAAGTTATGGAGGCTGGCTTTGAACTTGAGATCCTCCTGTCTTAGCATCCCCAGTACTGGAATTACAGGTATATGCCACCACATCTTTCTCACTTTCTCCATTTTAATGGTAATGTAAATTTCAGAATCAATTCAGAAAATAGAAATCATTTTAAGTTATTCTCATTATATTATATTCTCTAGAAAATATAAATAGTAATTTCTTTGGTGAGCCAGATCACTCTTCTTTAAACAATACATTAGTATGTGAGCAGTTTAATGCACAAACACACTTGAAATAGAAACATACTTTTCTCTGTTAATGTTTCTGTCTACTGACATACAAGAGAGAGATGAAAATTGCTGCATGGAATCAATATAGTTGAGTTTTTTTTTTTTTTTTTGCGGTACCGAGGATTGAACCCAGGGGCGTTCTACCTTCACGCTGCACCCCCCGCCCTATTTTTTATACTTTATTTTGAAACTGGGTCTCACGAAGTTGCGGAGGGCCTCACTAAGAAGAGAGAGAGAGAGAGAGAGAGAGAGAGAGAGAGAGAGATAGGGAGAGAGAGCGAGAGAGCTAAGGCTGGCCGCAAACCCAGATCCTCCGGTCTCCACCTCCCAAAGTACTGGGATTACAAGCGTGCTCCACCACGCCTGGCTATAGTTGAATTTTAAAATGAGTAGTGTGTGGTAGATAGAGCACACTATGGTGTAGGGAGTAGGGCAGGGTTGGACCCATCCATGTCTAGTGCCCTCTGGTTGTGTGGGCTTTGGAAGGGGCTATACTAACTGCAGATGCTCAGTAAAGAAGGAGGTAGACATAGACTTACTCCTCACCTCTGCTCAACTCGCCTGGATACCTGGTGACCAGTAGGCCTCCAAACTCATTATCAGAAATATGGCCCTATTATGATATCACTTCCCTTCAAAATGCTGTCTTTGGACTTTACATTCTGATTTCCTTGTTGGCATCTTGGCCCAAGAGCTTGGGTGTGGGCCTTGATACTGGGAGACAAGGTATAGACGTAGCTCTGCCCAGCAGCAAGTCTGAAACTGAGTCAAGCATATCCCCAGTGTTGGCGAGTGGAAAGGTGTGGGAGACTCAAGCAAGGCTGAGGTCTCAGGTGACATGTCTTTGATCTGAGGCCCAGGCTAACCCCATACTAAGAGACAACAGACCAGGCTGTGCTGACCTTGAGTCTGGTCCAGAGCCACAAACTTTCTTGGAAAAGCAGCTGTCAGAGTTCAGGGAAGATGTTTCGCAGATCCTTGGTGGTGGCCAGATCCAAGTTTGTAATAGGTCTGTAGAAATTGTACCGAATCTCAGGTTCCCCATTTGTTCAAGGATCCAACACTAGGAACTGCCTATCAGTGGTCTTGAGAAGCTTCCAATATGAGCTGAGTCTTCAGGCTGAGCTGCCCAGCCCTGCTCCCAGTGACTCATTCTGGAGCGAGATCTATGGTGCTGTTGAGCAATAGGGCCCTTTCATTTCTGTTCAATGATTCAGTGGGAGAGTTTCAACTCCTAATAATGATGGAGTAGCTGATCCAGCCTCACTTTTTCACAGATAACAATGATTAAATCTGAACAAATTGTAAGAAAACAATTGGGTCCTAAAAGGGACTACCTGAGAAAAAGTAATAAGGAGTGAGATCTCTAAGAATAAATCTTTTCAACTGAGGATCAGACCCCAAAATGCATTAAGAATTAAAACTTGTCCAGCTACACCACTCCTGGATATCTTTCCAAAGGGACTAAAATCAGAAAATCATAGTAATATATACATATCCATGTTCATAGCAGCACAATTCAAATAGCCAAATTATGGAACCAACCTAGGTGTCCATCAACAGATGAATGGATTACAAATTATGGGATATACACACAATGGAATTCTACTCAGCAATCAAGAAGAACAAAATAATGTCATTTACAGGAAGATAGATGGACCTGGATTACATTATGTTAAGTAGGATCAGACAGTCACAGAAAGTGATGGGTCATATGTTTTCTCTCATATGCAGAAGCTAGAGAGTAATCAGGATACGAGAGGGGCTTCAGACAATGGAGGAGAAACTTCAGTGGAGCCAGGGAGGTGGTCTAGGGGAAGGGGGAAGGGAGAATTAATGAAGTAAACACTTCCATTGATAATATGTACATATGTGAGAATACCAATGTCAATCTCAATACTCTGTATAGGGAAGAGGGGGAGAATGGGGAGGGAGCCGGGGGGAACACCGCCTAGGGCTGTGTGCATATATGTCACTATCACTATGAACTACATTATGATGTGAGACTATAATGCACCAATAAAAATATAAAAATAAATAAATAAAACTTGGCAAGCCAGGCGTGGTCATGCATGCTTGTAATCCCAGTACTTGGGAAGCTGAGACTGGAGGATCACAGGTTTGAGGCCAGCCTCAATAACTTAGTGAGGCCCTCCACAACTTAGCGAGACCCTGTTTCAAAATAAAGAATTAAAAAAAATAGGGCTGGAGGTGTAGCTCAGAGGTAGAATGTCCCTGGGTTCAATCCCCAGTACCGAAAAAAAAAAAAAAACTTGGCATAGCCAGGTGTGGAGGCATATGCCTATAATCCCAGTACTTAGGAGGCTGAGACAGGAGGATCACAGGTTCAAGGACAGCCTCAGCAAGTAGTGAGACTCTCATCAACCTAGGGAGACCCTGTTTCAAAAAAATAAAAAATAAGCTGGGTGTGATGGCGCACTTATAATCCCAGTACTTGGGAGGCTGAGACAGGAGGATCCGGGTTTGCGGCCAGCCTCAGCTACTTAGTGAGGTCCTCCGCAACTTAGTGAGACCCTGTTTCAAAATAAAGAACAAATAATAGGGCTGGGGGTGTAGCTGGGAGGTAGAATGCCCCTGGGTTCAATCCCTGGTACAAAAAAATTAAAAATTTAAAAAATAAATAAATAAAAAATAAGCCAGGCATGGTGGTTTACGCTTGTAATCCCAGTACTTGGGAGGCTGAGACAGAAGGATCACAAGTTCAAGGACAGTCTCAGCAAGTCATGAGACTCTCATCAATCTAGTGAGACCCTGTTTCAAAATAAAATAAAAAGTAGGACTGGGGTGTAGCTGAAGTGGCATTTAAACAGTTAAGCAAAAACTGCTGATATATTTGGTCTGCTAAAATATCTGACCGGGTCATTGCTGGCTAGGCAATTGCTGAGAAAACGGGATGTCCTTGCTTTGGGACCCCTAATCAAGGTTAAGATGACACTCTATGGGTGGGCTAATGCTGACTGTAACATTCCGGGAAGTTAAGGAAAACATATCTAAATATAGGCCCTTGTGCAAGGACAGCTGACAATGACCAATCCTTAGTTAGCCACAAAACCTAAAGCCTATCATGGTAAAGGTCAGGAAGACCTGTGAACAACTACCCAATCAATAGAAGCTCTTTGTCTAACTGCCCAATCAATAGGGGGTTCTTTGTCTAAAATGATATAAAAATGTAAGCGAAAACGTGCTCGGGGTCCCCGTACTGAACTGCTGTGTCAGTTTATGTCGGGCACCCAAGCTTAAGCTTGAATAAAGGCTCTTCTGCTGTTGCATATGGATCGGCTCCTTGGTGGGTCTGGGCACAACATAGCTCAGTGTTAGAATGCCCCTGGGTTCCATCCCCAGTACCACAAAAAATAAAAATAAAAAATAAAATAGGGCTGGGGGTGTAGCTCAGAGGTAGAATGTCCCAGGTTCAATCCCCGGTACCATAAAAAAAAACCACTTGCCATAAATGATATACAATCAAAAAACAGAAAATCTAAGAAGTCATGTGGGTCGAAGTCAACTTCCAGTTCAGATGGCTTTCCTCATGAATTCTATGAAATGGAAGAAGCAATGCCAACCTTATAACAACTCTTCAGAAATTAGAGAAGAAACACTTTCTGAGTTATTGTTGAACAGCAGTATTACCCTCACACCGAACGTGGCAAAGATATCACACAGAAATAGAATTACACACTAAGATGTCTCATGAGCATGTTCACACAAAGTCTTAATAAAACATAAGGAGTTTTTGTTTGTTCTGTTTTGTTTGTGGTACTGCGGATTGAACCCAAGGGTATTCTGCTTTCGAGTTACACCCCTGGTCCTATATTATTTGTTATTTTGAAAAAAGATCTCGCTAAGTTGTCAAGGGTCTTGCTAAATTGCTGAGGCTGGCCTCAAACCTGCTATCCTCCTGTCTCAGCCTCCCAAGTACTGAGATTACAAGAATGCACCACCACACCTGGCTAAATATAAATTGTTTTTTTGGTGTTTTGTTATGTTTTGGTTTGGTTTGGTTTGGGTACTGGGCACTGACCCTAGGAGCATTCTACCTCTGAGCTACACCCCAAACCCTTTTTATTTGCTTATTTTGAACCAGTGTCTCACTAAATTGCTGAGGGTCTCCCTAAGTTGCTAAACCTGTGATTCCCCTATGTTAGTCTACCAAGTACTAGGATTACAGGCATGTGCTGACACACCCAGCTAAATATAAGTATTTTAATCCAGCAGCATAACAAGGATAATACACCATAAGGAAGCTGTATTCGTCAACTGGAATGCAAGCTAATTCTTTTTTTAAAAAAATCCAAATTTGAACTCCACTTTTGTTAACTAAATAAAGGAGACAGAGTACAAATTCACTTCAGTAGAGTCAGGAAGATCATTTGAAAACAATTCATCACTCATTCACTTTAGGGGGTGGGGAGCCTCACACAAAAGTAGAGTAGAAGGGACTTTCTTATATATGATAAAGTACATATAAAAGCTGGGTGTGTTGGCGCACGCTTGCAATCCCAAAACATGGGAGGCTGAGACAGGAGGATGGTAGATTCAAAGCCAGCCTCTGCAACTTAGCAAGGCTCTCAGTATCCTACTGAGACCCTGTTTCCAAATAAGAAATAAAATCGGGCTGGGGGTGTAGTTTGGAGGCAGAATGTCTCTGGGTTCAATTCCCAGTACCAAAAAAAAAAAAGTACATATATAGACATTTCTGAGCTAGCATTATCTTTCATGGTGAAACATAGAAATTTATCTCCAAAAAAATTAAAAACAGGCAAGTTTTCATCCTTTCTTTCTTTTCTTTTCTTTGTGTGTGTGTGTGTGTGTGTGTGTGTGTGTGTGTGTGTGTGTTATTGGGATTGAATCCAGAGGCATTCTACCTCTGAGCTAGACCCCTATCCCTATTTTAATTCTCATTTGGAAACAGGGTCTCACTAAATTGCTAAGAGTTTCGCTAAGTTGCTGAGGCTGTCCTCGAACCTTTGATCCTCCTGTCTCAGCCTCCCAAGTATGGGGATTGCAGGAGTGCCCCACCATGCCTGGCTCTAGCTTTCATCATTTCTACTCAACACTGATGGAGGACTTCACAAGTACAATATTGCAATAAAAGAGAAAAAGATAAGAATGTTGGAATGTTAGAAATAAAACTTTCCCTCTTCACAAAAGGCATGAATTTATAGAGAGCAAACCTAATAAATCTGGAATTTCGGTGAATGTGTGTGTGTGTGTGTGTGTGTGTGTGTGCACGCGTGCGCGCTGGGGATGGAACCCAGGGGCATTCTACCCCTGAGCTACACTCCCTAGCCATTTTTATTTTTTTATTTTGAAACAGGATCTCATTAAGTTGCTGAAGATCTCGCTAAGCTGTTGAGGCTGACCTGGAACCTGCAATCCTCCTGTCTCAGCCTCCCAAGTACTGGGATTATAGTCATATGCCACCACACCTGGCTATAAATCTGTTTTCAAAAGCCACTTGTTGCCGGGCATGAGGGCACACGCTTATAATCCCAGTACTTGGGAAGCTGAGACAGGAGGATTGCAGGTTCATGGCCAGCCTCAGCTACTTAATGAGGCCCTCCGCAACTTAGTGAGACCCTGTTTCAAAATAAAAAATAAAAAATCAGAGCCAGGCATGGTGGCGCACGCTTGTAATCCCAGTACTTTGGGAGGCTGAGACCAGAGGTTCCAGGTTCGCGGCCAGCCTCAGCTCTCTCTCTCTCTAGCTGTCTCTCTCTCTCTCTCTCTACTTAGTGAGGCCCTCTGCAACTTCGTGAGACCCGGTTTCAAAATAAAGTATAAAAAATAGGACCGGGGGTGTAGCGCAGAGGTAGAACGCCCCTGGGTTCAATCCCCGGTACCGCAAAAATAAATAAATAAATAAAAAATCGGGCTGGGGTGTAGCTTGAAGGTAGAACGCCTCTGGGTTCAATCCCCACTACTGAAAAAAGAAACCCACTTGTAGCTGGTGTGGTGGCCTATGCCTGTAATTTCAGTACTTTGGAGGCTGAGACAGGAGGATTGCAGGTTCGAGGCCAGCCTGGGCTACTTAGCGAGAGTGTTTCAAAATAATAATAAAAATAAAAGATCTAGGGGTATAGCTTGAAGGTAGAATGCCCCTGGGTTCAGTCCTCAGTACCACAAAAAAAAAGCCACTTTTAAGCAGGGCCTGGTGGTGCATGCCTACAATCCCAGTATGTGGGAGGCTGACAGGAGAACCTCAGGTTTGAGGACAGCCTCAGCAACTTAGTGAGGCTCTCAGCAATTAGTGAGACCCTGTTTCCAAATAAAAAATAAAATAGGGCTGAGAGTGTAGCTCGGAGGTACAATGCCCCTGGGTTCGATCCCCAGTACCACACACACACGCACACACAAAAGGCACAGGTAGTATTAAACTTGTCTTAGTCCATCCATGCTACTATAATAAAAAATACTAAGACTAAGCCAGGCGTGGTGGCACATGCTTGTAATCCCAGTACTTGGGAGGCTGAGACCGGAGGATCTGGGTTCACAGCCAGCCTCAGCTACTTAGTGAGGCCCTCCACAACTTAGTGAGACCAGGTTTCAAAATAAAGAATAAAAAATAGGGCTGGGGTGTAGCTTGGAGGTAGAATGCACCTGGGTTCAATCCCAGTACCGCAAAAAAAAAAAATACTAGGATGGGATGGTTTATAAACAATAGAGATTTATTTTTCACAGTTCTGGAGGCTGAGGCATTAAAGGACAAGGAGCCAGCAAGTTTAGCATCTGGAGAGAACCCACTTCCTGAGTCATAGAGGGCCATCTTCTTGCTGTGTCCTCACAGGATGGCGGAGGCAAACCAGCCCTCTGTCGCCTCTTCCATAAGGGCACTAATCCCAATTACCTCCCAGAACCTCCACTTCCAAATACCACCACAGGGGGATTAGGGTTCATCATATGGGTCTGGGGGGAACATAGGCATTTAGTCTATAACAAACTTCGGCAAGATTTTCCTGTAGGTTGTGGGGAGGTATGTTTTGGCAAAGAACAGGAGTCTTTATACCAGGATTATGGGCTAAACAGAAAGAAAGCTCAGAGACACAAACGAATCCTCAACATCAGAGGAAAAAAGAGCAGTAAATGTCCTAGGCCCTATTTGTGCCTTAGGAGAAGAAATCCGCAGGTGTTGCTGGGGCAGAGGTTTCAGTATCTGGGATGAAGTCATGTCAGAAGGAGAGGGCTTGGCCTGGGATGAGATCATCTTTGGTGACTTCATCGCCAGCAGTGAAGTCCCGGGACAGGGTGAGGTCATCTGAAGTGTGGGGCGGGATGTTTTTTCTAAGTGCTTACCTGCTGGTGTGGATGTGGGTCTTAGCATTTGCCATGTTTGAGTGACACAATGGCTTCTCTGGAGGGCTTGGGCCTTCAGATTATAAATCAGTGAAAACAGCCAGACCAACGGTAATAAGACGATGCTAAGAGTGTGTAGCTGAACTTTCAGGTTCTGGAGGTGTGTGTATGTGTGTGTGTAGAAATGTGTTCGCTTTCCAAGGCTGTACAAAATACCCGAGAAAATCAACCTAAAAGGAAGAAATGCTTATTTTGGCTCATGGTTTCAGTCCATGTTGTTGACGTTTTTGCAGAACAAGAAAGCAGGACATTGTGGAGGGGAGTGTGTGCTGGGTCAAAGCCACTCAGCCTATGGTGGCCAGGAAGCAAAGCGAGAAAGGAGACAGGTGCTCAGCATTCCCTTCAGGGGCACATCCCCAGTGACCTAGCTTCCATTAGGCCCCAGCTCCTAACGGGTCCACCACCTCCCAACAGCACCACAAACTGAGGACCAAGCATCCAACACATGAGCATTTGGGGAATATTTAAAATCCAAACCATCACAAGACGTTGCTGCTTAAATGGGTCCCACAACAAGCCAGGCATGGTGGTGCATGCCTGTCATCTCAGTAGTTGGGAGGCTGAGACAGAAGGATCATGAGTTTGAGACCAGCCTCAGCAATTTAGCAAGACTCTCAGCAACCTAGAGAGCCCCTGTTTTAAAATAGAAAAGTAAAAAGGACTGGAGATGTAGCTCAGAGATAAAACGCCCTTGGGTTCAACCCAGTATCCCTCCCCCTCCCACACACACACAAAGGGTCTCACATCACATAAACAACTACCTGACCCATGGGATGTTCTGTGGTTAACAGATCCCAGGACAGTCAGCACCCTCAATCTGGCCTCCAGCCCTTAAGGGATGAGGGCAAGGTAAAAAAAAATGTATAAAGTAAGGGTAGACATTATTAAAAGATCCTCATATATAATGAGTTTTTTATATACATGGAGGCAAGACACATCGCCCTTAAATATAGGAAAAAGTGATTTAGAAAATTTTAAAGTTGGTGTGAGTCAGTCATGGGTCCTTGACTTAAAAGATTTAAGGCAGCCGGGTGTGGTGGTGCACGCTTGTAATCCCAGTACGTGGGAGGCTGAGACCTGAGGATCCGGGCTTGCAGCCAGCCTCAGCTACTTAGTGAGGCCCTCAGCAACTTCATGAGACCCGGTTTCAAAATAAAGGATAAAAAATAGGGCTGGGGGTGTAGCTTGGAGGTAGAATACCTCTGGGTTCAATCCCCGGTACCGGAAAAAAAAGAGAAAGATTTAAGGCCTGAGGCAAGGGCAAGGCCCGCTTAGGGATCTATTTGCTAGACCGGAATTTTAAAAGGAATTGTTTGAGATCATTTATCTCCCAGTTAAGCTTGCTGTTGGAGACTTGTAGAGACATGAAAGTTCTATTGAAAGCCTTTTCTCTTTTTTTTATCATACACTTTTATTGGTGCATTATAGTCTCACATCATAATGTAAATCATGTTGACAGTGACAAACATGCACACAGCACTTGGTGCCCCCTCACCCCCGGCTGCCTCCCAATCCCCTCCTTCCCCATACAGGGTGCTGAGATTGACATTGGTATTTTCTCTTCTTCTTCTTTTTTTTTTTTTTTTTTTTTTTTTT
>PVJS01034029.1:0-21815 GCA_004027185.1 Glis glis
GAACCCAGGGGCGTTCTGCCTCCGAGCTACACCCCCGGCCCTATTTTTTATACTTTTTTTTGAAACCGGGTTTCACGAAGTTGTGGAGGGCCTCACTAAGTAGCTGAGGCTGGCCGCGAACCTGGATCCTCAGGTCTCCGCCTCCCAAGTACTGGGATTACAAGCGTGCACCACCACACACGGCTCCCCAGCCCTTTTGCTTTTTATTTTGAAACAGGGTCTTGCTAAATTGCCAAGGTTCTCACTAAATTGCTGAGGCTGGCCTGGAAATTGTGATCCTCCTGTCTCAGCCTCCCAAGTACTGGGCTGACAGGCCTGCACCACTGTGCCCGGCTGGCCCTCCTGCTCCTAAGCACGCCACCCCCTGGGCAAGAGCCACCCCTGGCTGGCTGGTGGCTGGCCGCTCACCTGCACGCGCGCCTCGCTGAGGTTGACGCGCCGGGCCAGCTCCTCCCGCACGAAGGCGTCGGGGTAGTGCGTGCGCTCGAACACGCGCTCCAGCGCCTGCAGCTGGCTGCTGTTGAAGGTGGTGCGGTTCCGCCGCTGCTTCTTCTTCCGCTTGGCGGTGCCGCCGCGTCCTGGGCTGGGACACTCACCTGCGGAGAGGCCGAGGGTCAGCAAGTGTCTGGTGGCTCTCATGCTGCTGTGACCCCTGCCCAGCGTGGTAGCCACCGTGGAGACAGAACACATCCCTTTAACTTGCTCCCTCATTAGTGCCTTTGTCCGTCTGTCCATCCATCCATCCATCCATCCATCCATCCATCCATCCATCCATCCTTCAATGCTTATTTACTGAGCACCCACTGTATCGCAGGCCTGTGGGATACGGTGGTAAATAACAGCTGGCAGCCCCGGCACCATGGAGCCCACTGCGCAAAAGAGCCGGATACAGGACCAGCTCCATCATGGACAGCTGGATACAGGACCAGCTCCATCATGGACAGCTGGATACAGGACCAGCTCCATCATGGACAGCTGGATACAGGACCAGCTCCATCATGGACAGCTGACCTGGCCAGGGAGGGGCCAGGATGCGCCTGAACGTTCCCAGCGCCTGGCCCAGGCCCCGGGGCATGGCAAACTCTCCTTCTATGATTGTTGCTGAATAATAATAATAACAAGCCGGGTGTGGTGGCGCATGTTTGTAATCCTGGTATCTGGGAGGCTGAGACAGGATCGCAGGTTCGCTGCCAGTCTCAGCTACCACTTAGTGAGGCCCTCCACAACTTAGTGAGATCCTGTTTCAAAGTAAAGAATAAAAAATAGTGCTGGCGGTATAGCTTGGAGGTAGAATGCCCCTGGGTTCAATCCCTGGTACTGCAAATAATAATAATAATAATAATAATAATAATATAATGATAATATAACAACAAAACAACAATGGATATTGTAAAGAGCACTAGGAGGCCGTGGTGGGCGTGGTGGCGCACGCTTGTAATCCCAGTACTTTGGGAGGCGGAGACCGGAGGATCCGGGTTCCCGGCCAGCTTCAGCTCTCTCTCTCCCTGTCTCTCTCTCCCTGTCTCTCTCTCTCTCTCTCCCTGTCTCTCTCTCTCTCTCTCTCTACCTAGTGAGGCCCTCTGCAACTTCGTGAGACCCGGTTTCAAAATAAAGTATAAAAAAATAGGGCCAGGGGTGTGGCGCAGAGGTAGAACGCCCCTGGGTTCAATCCCTGGTACCGCAAAAAAAAAAAAAAAAAAAAAAAAAAAAAAAAGAGCACTAGGGCCGAAGCTGTGAGCTTGCAGGCCAGTCAGCCCTCACAGATCATGGGGTGCTCATGGGAACCCTAAAGACGGAGGCTGTGGTCCTCATCACTCCTAATTCACAGCGCAAGAGGAAGGGTCAGAGGACAAGGCCTTGGGCCGAGTTCAAGGGCCCAGAGAAGTTGCCGGTGCAGGAGGGATTTGAACCCACCTGTCCCTTCCAGGGGCCACATCTCATTCCCCAGCCAGCCCCGCCAGCGGTGTAGGCACCCTCCTGCGCACCTGAGGGCTGCCCGCGGCACGCTGAGCACCACTTCGTGCCAGGACCAGTCTGGGTGCTGGGGAGAGATCAGTTATCCGGGTCCGTTCGCAGGGAAACAGGCCCCGGAATCAGACATCGATGGTGGCGCCGGGGGTCAGGGCTGCCTAGCGGTGGGCCGGGGCAGGAGAGGAGGCGCAGCTCCGGGAAGCATCAGGGCTGGTCAGGGAGGCCCCGGGTGTGCGGGATGTGGGAGAGCTGCCAGTGAGACCAGGTAGGGCACTGGAGGGCCCAGAGGAAGCGGCCGGGGGTGGATCCCAGCAGGCAGCTCCCCAGGCTCCCCCTACAGAATTAGCAGCTGGTCAGAGGACCCTGGACAGCCCCGGAAGGCACAGGGTCAGCAACTTCCCAGAGACTGTCACTGCCTGGGCCTGCCCTGTCCCCTTGAGGGGGTAGGGGTTCAGCTACTATTTCTACTCTGTGTGTGTGTGTGTGTGTGTGTGTGTGTGTGTGTGTGTGTCTGAGAGAGAGAGAGAGAGAGAGAGAGAGAGAGAGAGAGAGAAAGAGAGAGAAAGAGAGAAAGATACTGGGGATTGAACCCAGGGGCATTCTACCTCTGAGATACACCCCCAACTCTATTTTTTATTCTTTATTTTGAAACAGGGTCTCACTAAGTTGCGGAGGCCTCACTAAGTAGCTGAGGCTGGCCGCGAACCTGGATCCTCCTGTCTCAGACTCCCAAGTACTGGGATTACAAGTGTGCGCCACCACGCCCGGCTCTAAAATGCATATTTTCATAGCAAAGTAATATCACTGTAATCGATTCAACCAACACGGAGGGTAGAAAGTAAAACAAAGGGCTCCCCACCCCGCCCCCACAGTTTACAAGATCACACGCATAAAAACGGACACGCATGGGGTCGGGTCTTGCACGCCAGATTCACGTGCCTGTTTTTTTTTGTGTGTGTGTGGTACCGGGGATTGAACCCAGGGACATTCTACCTCCGAGCTATTTTGTATTCTTTATTTTGAAACAGGGTCTCATTAAGTTTCGGAGGGCCTCACAAGTAGCTGAGGCTGGCCGCCAACTGGGATCCTCCGATCTCAGCCTCCCAAGTACTGGGATTACAAGCGTGCGCCACTACTCCCAGCTAAAACCATTTCTTAAATTAGTTTTTGCTCTACCCCTCCAGGATTATTTTGTGCAAGTATAATAAAATATGTGAGCAGGACGTGGTGGTACACGCCTGTAATCCCAGTACTTGGGAGGCTGAGACAGGAGAATTACTGGCTCGAGGCCAGCCTCAGCAACTTAGTGAGACCCTCAGCAACTTAGTGAGACCCTGTTTCAAAATAACAATAAAAAGGGCTGGGGGTGTAGCTCAGAGATAGAATGCCCCTGGGTTCAATCCCCAGCACCAAAAAATAATAATAAAACAAAATATGTGTCATTCTCTTCTTCTTCCATCAAAAGAAAGCATAGCATTTCTCCCCCACTTAACACATCATCCCAGGCTCCTTCCCACAGTGCGTAGGACTTCATGCTACTTTTCACAGCTGTATAGCACTCCGCTGTGGGCTACCCTGGCGCTGATTCTGCCAGAGCCCTGCTGATGGGCACTTGGCATATTTCCAATATTTTGAGACTAAAAGAATGTGGCGATAAAAACCTTGTGCACACAGGGTTTTCTATTTTTGCCCGTGCATATTTGGTACAGATTCCTAGAAGTGGAGTTTCTGCACCGAGTAAACGCTGACCGTGGCTGAGCTTCCCGTGAAGGCCTGTGGGATTCCAGCCCCGCCTGGTGCTTTTGTTATCCAGCATCGCCGTCCTCCCCAGTCCTGACAGTCAAAGGGGAGCGTCCTGAGCTGGGGTCATGGCTGGGAACATGGCTCCGCAGTGCAGCGCTCGCCTAGCAGAGCCTTGGGTCCCATGCCTAGCACTGCGAGGAGAGCAAGCCTCTGTGCTTTGCGTCGCGCTGGGCTCTTGTCCAGTTAACCAGTACTGAGCTTCCAGAACATGCCAGGCCCGGCAATGGCTACTGCTTGATCCCTTCCTTTCCTGCTTCCTTTTTTTTTTTTTTCAGTACTGGGGATTGAACCCAGGGGCATTCTATCTCCAAGCTACACCCCCAGCCCTATTTTTATTCTTTATTTTGAAACAGGATCTCACTAAGTTGCGGAGGGCCTCACCCAGTAGCTGAGGCTGGCCGCAAACTTGGGATCCTCCTATTTCAGTCTCCCAAGTACTGGGATTACAAGCGTGTGCCACCACGCCCAGCTCTCCTTCTTCCTTTCTTACTTTCCCAGTGCTATGGAAGCCCAGGGCCTCATGCCTGCTAGACAAGCGCTCTATCTACCACCGAGCTACAGCCCAGCCCTGGAGACATTTCCATTGTCGGATCTGAGGAAGGGTGCTACTGAGATCTTACAGCAGAGGTCAGGGGTGCTCCTAAAATCCCCAATGCACAGGACAGGACCCCACATCCGGGGCTTATTTTCCCCAAAATATAAATAGCACTGAAGAGCCAGGCGTGGTGGCGCACGCTTGTAACCCCAGTACTTAAGAGGCTGAGACAGGAGGATCACCAGTTCGTGGCCAGCCTCAGCTATTTAGTGAGGCCCTCCCCAACTTAGTGAGACCCTGTTTCAAAATAAAGAATAAAAAATAGGGATCGGGGTGTAGCCTAAAGGTAGAATGCCCCTGGGTTCAATCCCCAGTGCAGCAAAAAAAAAAAAAAAAAAAAAAAAAATTAGCACTGGGTCAAGAAGCCCGGGTTTAGCGGGATGGCTAGGAGCTTCAGTAGTTCCCCCTTTGTGGAAATACTTGCAAACATAAGAGATAGATGCAGGGGCAGGGACACAGGGTGGCCCCCGGGAGCTGGCCTTGCTGCCTGGACTGGCCCCCATCACTCCTCTCCTTGAAGAAGAGGCGAAGACGGATGAGAAAGCCCGGCGCCTGTGGAAGTGTCTCCCCCAACCCTCGATGGGGAAGAAACCCTAAACTCAGGCAGTGAGGGCTGAAAACCAGCCGGCCACCGATAGCCAGGAAGCAGGGATGGAAACTTCTGGAATACCAGCCATCCCAGAGCCGACTTCCGCCCTCCTGCAGGCAGTGAAGGCTGCTCGGGCACGCGCCCAACAAAGGAGGCACTGCAGCCAAAAAAGGAGACTTTTTCGGGAAGTTTCTGAGCAATTCAAGACTGGGGTGTTTAAATGAAAACCACCCTGCAGCCTTCGCGTCTCGGAGCGGGCGCCGGCAGAAATGGCTCCGCTCAGGCCCATGAGGCCGTGCAGCCACGTGGAGCCAGACTCTCAAGCGAAGGGTCACTTGCCAGCCAGGCACGGTGGCACATACCTGTGATCCCAGGACTTGGGAGGCTGAACCAGGAGGATGGCAGGTTCGAGGCCAGCCTCAGCCACTTACCAGGACCCTGTTTTAAAACCAAAAAATTAAAATAGGCCTGGGGGTATCGCTCGGAGGTAGAATGCCCCTGGATTCAATCCCTAGACACACACACACACACACACACACACACACACACACACACAATGGTGGCATTTGCTGCCCCCAGGCAGCCCCAGCCCCTCCCCCAGCACCAGCTCCTGTCCACAGAGGGGCTCCCAGGTCCCCACGAGACAGTTACGAGGGGACATACTGAACCACAGGTGATCTGCCACCACCGAATCCTGCACCCACCCTTCGAGGCCCTGTGCCATCCACACACAGGGAAACTGAGGCTCAGGGTCTAGCCTGAGCTCATTGGCAGGGATCAGAATCCACATCTTAGAGCTGGGCGTGGTGGCGCACGCTTGTAATGCCAGTACTTGGGAGGCTGAGACCAGAGGATCCAGGTTCGTGGCCAGCCTCAGCTACTTAATGAGGCCCTCCGCAACTTAGTGAGACCCTGTTTCAAAATAAAGGGTAAAAAATAGGGCCGGGGGGTGTAGCTCAGAGGTAGAATGCCCCTGGGTTCAATCCCCGGTACCGCAAAAAAAAAAAAAAAAAAAGAATGCACATCTTGGGAAGGCCCAGGAGCCGGGGCCCGTCCCTGTGGGACTCTCTTGTCTCCTGCCTCACTCCTGGGCTCGGTGGCGACGGGGGTCTGTCACACTCTCAGCTCACAGAAACGAGGGGCCTCCAGCCTCATGCTGTCTCCCTGGTGCGGAAACGCCCCCACGTCTAGTCCCAGCGGCCCGGCCCTCTTACTAAAGGAAGCCCCTACTGCTGGGGCTTCCAGGGACCCTGCCAAGGCGAGGATGCCGAGTTGCTGAGCCTGGCTCCGAGCTGGGAGCACTTACAACCTGAGCAGGAAGCTCCAGGTGACAGCTGAGGACCACAGGCTTCTTCCCTGGGCCTGAGGATCCTCCAGGCCAGCTGAGGTAGAAGGATGGGGTGCAAGCCGGGCGTGGTGGCGCACACTTCTAATCCCAGTACTTGGGAGGCTGAGACAAGAGGATCCGGGTTCGCGGCCAGCCTCAACTACTTAGTGAGGCCTCCCGCAACTTAGTGACACCCTGTTTCAAAAAATAAAGAATAAAAAATAGGGCTGGGGGTGTAGCTCGGAGGTAGAATGCCCCTGGGTTCAATCCCCAGTTCCGCAAAAAAAAAAAGAAAGATGGGGTGCAGCCTTGCCGGGGCCAGGCAGCACCTCCCAGGAGCCCCAGAGGTAGAGCCCAGCCTGGGGTGCTCGGGCGCTGCGGCCCAGCAGATACCCGAACTGGATCTTTGTTACCATGAGTTCCGGAGTCACCGCCTGAGAAGCGCATTGTGGTGGGCGTGCGGATCCCTCCCGGGACTCCCAGCTTCAAGCATTTGGAAAATAAACAAATACTCTCTAAGCCTTGGGCCACTGGCCTGGGTTCAGTCCCTGCCTTTCACAGTGGCCCCGTCCCAGGCCTGCTCTGTCCCTGTGGTGGCGCTGAGCCCAGTTTCCTTTTTTGTTCAATAAACTTTCTAGCCGGGCGTGGTGGTGCATGGCTCAGCCTCCTGAGACAAGAGGATTGCAGGTTTGAGGCCAGCCTCAGCAATGTAGTGAGACTCTCAGCAACCTAGTAAGACTCTGTTTCAAAACAAAATATAAAAAAGGGCTGGGGGTATAGTTTGGAGGGAGAATGCCCCTGGATTCAATACCTAGTGCCACCAAAAAAATAAAATAAAAGCTGGGCGTGGAGGCACACGCTTGTAATCCCAGTACTTGGGAGGCTGAGACCGGAGGATCCAGGTTCATGGCCAGCCTCAGCTACTTAGTGAGGCCCTCTGCAACCGAGTGACACCCTGTTTCAAAAATAAAGAACAAAAAATAGGGCTGGTGGTACAGCCTGGAAGTAGAATGTCCCTGGGTTCAATCCCTGGTACCACAAAAAAATAAATAAATAAATAAATAAAATAAAATAAAAATGGCTGGGGGTGTGGCTGAGAATGTCCCTGCGTTCAATCCCCAGTACCACAAAATAAAGAAAGAAATAAACCTCCTGCTTCTCACCGGGATAAAAAACAAAGCGAGAAACACTTCCATCTGAACCGGCCTCTCCGCTGTGGGGAGGGGTCTGATCAGATCGGGGAGCTGCCACCATCGCTAGTTCTCTCTCAAAACCGAAATTACGCCGGGCGTGGTGGCGCAGGCTTGTAATCCCAGTACTTTGGGAGGCGGAGACCAGAGGATCCGGGTTCGCGGCCAGCCTCAGCTCTCTCTCTCTGTCTCTCTCTGTCTCTCTGTCTCTCTCTCTACCTAGTGAGGCCCTCCGCAACTTCGTGAGACCCGGTTTCAAAATAAAGTATAAAAAATAGGGCCGGGGGTGTAGCGCGGAGGTAGAACGCCCCTGGGTTCAATCCCCGGTACCGCAAAAAAAAATAAAATAAAATAAAAACCGAAATTACATTGACCGCGATTACATTATGGTTCAAAAATGACTGGTGCACAGTTTTCTGCCATTAAATTATTTCACACATGCCATTTTTTCTGCTGACCGCGGGCCGAAGGCGTTTAAAGGCTCTGCTCAGGCCACGTGATCAAGCGCCCCCTCCCCCGCGCGCAGGGTTTTTCTTATTCCGTGTAATTTAAGGGTCTAAATAGTCTGGAGGGAATTAACTGCAAATTCTTCGTTAGACAAATAAACTCGGCCTCTCTGTTTCTGCCTTTCTCAAGCTGTTGAGAGACGCTCTCTGTTTGTTTTTGCTTTTCAAATAGTCAGTTTGCGCCTGACCTGGGGGGGGAGGGGGGCCAGGGAGTTCCAACCCAAATAAATAACTTTTATTAATTAGCATTTATTCTGACCAAATAAGCACCCCCCCCCAACGTGATCGCTGCCAACAGGATCACAAAAATAAACAACGGGTCCCTGGGACCTTGATGTGGATTTAACAAATTAACACTGGGCCTTCGTGGGAGGAGGCGCTCCGAACTGCAGAGATATTCACAGCCAAGGAAAGAGGCGGGCAGGAAGCGGAGGTGGTCCAGGAGGGGCTGGCGAAGGCTTGGGCTCCCCCAGGGTGCCTCGGTGTGGACCTGGGTTCCTCTGGAAGGTCCCGGGAGAAGGGCTCAGACAGAAACCCAAAACCACATCCTTTGCCTGGAGACTCGAGGGAGAAGGCCCCCCTCTCCAGTGAAGTACCGAGAGGCAGTGTGGCTCAGTGGTTAAGGAGAGGGGCAGAGGCGCTGGCTTGGGATCTCAGGTGGGTCCTAGCAGGGGCCTGTGCACACCCCTAACCATTCCCAGGAGTGGCACCTGCAAATGGGAACAGGGGCTACCTCATTTAACTCCGAAACAACCCTATGGGGTAGCTCTAGGTCCGTTTCACAAGTGAGGAAACTGAGTCACACAGAGTTGAGCCACAGGCCAAAGGCACACGGCTAGTACAGGCCAGGCCTGGGATCTCAACCTAGAGCTGCAGGGTGGTTTTGTTTGTTGTTGGGGTTTTTTGTTTGTTTATTTGTTTGGGACTGGGATTGAGCCCAGGGGAATTCTACCTCCTAGCTACACCCCCAACCCTTTGTATTCTTATTTATTTATTTTTGTGTGTGGTACTGGGGATTGAACCCAGGGGCATTCTACCTCCGAGCTACACCCCTAGCCCTATTTTATTCTTTATTTTGAAACAGGGTCTTACTAAGTTGCAGAGGGCCTCACTAAGTAGCTGAGGCTGGCCCTGAACCCGCGATCCTCCTGTCTCAGCCTCCCAAGTACTGGGAAGACAGGTGTGCACCACCACGCCCGGCACTGGTTTTCATCTCAGGCCCAGCCACGGGAGCTGGGGAAAGGCAGGAAGGAGGGCCTGGGTCCTTTGGGGGGATTATTTATTTATTGGTGGTACTAGGGATTGAACCCAGGGGCGTTATACTTCTGAGCTATACCCCCAGCCCTATTTTATTTATTTTTTGCAGTACTGGGGATTGAACCCAGGGGCATTCTACCTCCAAGCTGCATCCCCAGCTCTATTTTTTATTCTTTATTTTGAAACAGGGTCTCACTAAGTTGCAGAGGACCTCACTAAGTAGTCGGGGCTGGCCTCCAACCGGTGATCCTCATGTCTCAGCCTCCCAACTACTGGGATTATAAGCATGCACCACCATGCCCGGCTCCCTATTTTTTTATTCTTTATTTTGAAGCAGGGTCTCACTAAATTGCGGAGGGTCTCACTAAGTAGCTGAGGCTGGCCTCGAACCTGCGATCCTCCTGTCTCAGCCTCCCAAGTATGGGATTATAAGTGTGCACTACTATGCCCAGCAGGGCGGCGGGGGCGGGGGGTATTTGTATGGGCAGATTTCGCACCTGTCCGCTCTGTGTCCCCTGTGCCACAAGCAAGGAGCCAGGACTGGTGGTCTCGGTGGTCCCAGGTTCTCGGCCTCCTTGGGGTCAGGACCCATGTGGTACCTGCCATGCCCTGTCACTCGTGGACCCCTGCCTGTGTCCCCGAGCTCACGGCCTCTCCTTTCTCCTTCCCAGGCTCACCTTCCGATCTCAGCAGTGATGCCGCCTCCTCCGGGAGGCCTCCAGGCCAAGGCTCCAGAGAGCCCGGCAGGTCCCCTCAGCTCTGTCAGGCTAAGCTCAGGCCCTGGTAATGCAGTGAGTGGACCTTCCTGGTTTCTGTCTCCTCGGAGCCCACACAAGGCTGGTACCAGTAAGCTCTCCATAAATATCTGCTGATATTTACCAAATGGATGAACGAGGAGATTGGAGAGGTCTGGGAAGACTTCAGAGCCGCCCTCCTGGCCAGGGGTCGAGGCTCCTCCTCAGGGCGCCATGAACGCCGGGCAACCCGTGAGGTCACAGCCGCCGGGCGCAGGCGGGACGTTTCCACCTCATTAATTTTGAGCTAAATGCTAAGGCATTGACGCGTTTTTACAGCTACCATCCTGGGAAAGGGCACAGATAGCTCAGGAGGGAGGGGGAAGAGATGGAGGGGAGCCCTGTCCCCCACCTCAGGGCCTCAGCACAGCAGGTAAGAAACGAGAGACAGCGGGAGCAGTGACGCACGCCTGTAATCCTAGTACTTGGGAGGCCGAGGCAGGAGGATCACAGGTTCTAGGACAGCCTCAGCAACTTAGCGAGACCCTGTTTCAAAATAAAAAATAAAGCTGGGTGTGGTGGCGCACCCTTGTAATCCCAGTACTTGGGAGGCTGAGACAGGAGGATCCGGGTTCACGGCCAGCCTCAGCTACTTAGTGAGGCCCTCTACAACTTAGTGAGATCCGGTTTCAAAACAAAGAATAAAAAATAGGGCTGGGGTGTAGCTCGGAGGTAGAATGCCCCTGGGTTCAATCCTCTGTACAGACAAAATAAAAATTAAAATAAAGGACCAGGAGTTGTGGACACCCCTGCCTAGGACTGCCATGTCCCCACCCCTCAGCCCCGAGGTGGTGATCAGCGTGGACAGGAGGAGGCCTCTGCAGGTTTGGGATGACCCTGGAGTTTGGAGGAGGCTGGAAGAGGCTCATGTCCCTAGAGCCCCATCTGGAGGTTGCCTCAATGCACCCAGGTCTCTCTGAGGTCTGTAGCCTCTTTCTTAAATGTATGACATGCTGCGGACATTCCCACAGGGCTACCAGCTCCCCAAGAAACCCCATGGGAGGGGCTGGCACAGCAACAGGAGTGGCCCTTCTCAGGGTACACAGCTCCTTCCCAGGGCTTTGCACATCCTGTCCCACTGCTCCCCGGTTGCCTGTCTAATGCTGACCAGGTCTTCTTGTCCTCTCCTGTGTCGCCTCAAGTGTGGCGGTCATCTGCTCCAGGCCTGTCTACCCCACTCAACTTGAGCCTCCAGGGAGGCAAGGACTCAGTTTGCCGCCTCATTGCTACATCCCCAGGACCAGGCAAGAAGTTCGGTTTCAAAAACATTTCTGAAGAGCCAGGCATGGTGGCGCACGCTTGTAATCCCAGTACTTGGGAGGCTGAGACCGGAGGATCGCAGGTTCGCAGCCAGCCTCAGCTATTTAGGGAGGCCCTCAGCAACTTAGTGAGACTCTGTTTCAAAATAAAGAATAAAAAATAGGGCTGGGGGTGTAGCTCGGAGGTAGAATGCCCCTGGGTTCAATCCCCAGTACTGAAAAAAATTTTTCTGAAAAATGATTATGTTAATGAAGGAACAACTTATTGCAGAAAGAACAGGAAGTCTCAGCTTCCAAAGCCAGGTCCCCTGATTCTCAAAGGGGCTGGAGGATGGGTCTTAGGTGCGTCACCAGAAGCGCAAGAGAATAAAGAGATAAACAGGACTTCATCAAATTAAGAACTTTCGTGAACACCCCGAGAAAGTGAAAAGACACCCACAGAATAGGAAAAAATAGTTACATATGTTTGATAAGGGACTTATGTTACGAAAAACCCTTATAACTTAACAATAAAAACAAATAACCCAACTTTTTTGGGGGGGATACTGGAGATTGAACCCAGAGGCATTCTACCTCTGAGCTACACCACCAGCCCTATTTTTTATTTTCATTTTTGAAACAGGGTCTCGCTAGGTTGATGAGATTCTCACTACTTGCTGAGGCTGTCCTCGAACCTGCGATCCTCCTATCTCAGCCCCCCAAGTACTAGGATTACAGACATGCGCCACCACACTTGGCAAATAAACCAATTTTAAAATGAGCAGCCGGGCGTGGCGGCTCACGCTTGTAATCCCAGTACTTTGGGAGGCGGAGACTGGAGGATCCGGGTTCTCGGCCAGCCTCAGCTCTCGCTCTCTCTCTCCCTGTCTCTCTCTCTCTCTCTTTCTCCTTAGCGAGGCCCTCCACAACTTCGTGAGACCCGGTTTCAAAATAAAGCATAAAAAATAGGGCCGGGGGCGTAGCATGGAGGTAGAACGCCCCTGCGTTCAATCCCCGGTACCGCAAAAAAAAAAAAAATAATAATAATAAAAAAAATAAAATAAAATGAGCAAAGGATCCATACAGGCAAATTTTCCAGAGTATATGCAAATGAGGCCGGGTGCAGTGGTGCACGCCTGTAATCCCAGGGACTCAGGAGGCTGAAACAGGAGAATCACAGATTGGAGGCCAACTTGGGCAAATTAGGAAGACCCTGTCTCAAAATAAAAAAATAAAAAAGGCTGGGGATGTAGCTTGCCTAGAATGTGCAAGGCTCTGGCTTCAATCTCCAGTACCACAGAAAAAAAGAGAGAGAGAAAGAGAGAGAGAGAAAAGAAAAAAGAAAAAGAAAGAAAAAAGAAAGAAAAAATCTGTTATTTTAGGGGAATAAGAGGTTTATTTAGGGAGGTGGGGGTACAGTTTAAGGGAAAGGGGTCATGAAAAGGGGTCACATTCCAGAGAAAGAGTCCGTTACATTCTGGATAAAGGGTCTGGAAAGGGCTGCTTCCCCCAGGGTGGAACACCTAATAGAACTAAAGGGTACATTCCACAGCAAGGGTCTGGAACTGGCTTTTTTTTTCCCCCTAGAGTGGAAAAATGGCCAAAGAAAGAAAATATACCCATGGCCAAAAAGCCCATGAAAGGATGCTCAACATCTTTAGCGGTCAGGGAAGTGCACCTAAACCATGAGGAGAGACGGCGAGGTGGCACACGCAGGCAATCCCAAGACTCGGGAGGCTGAGGCACCAGGATCCCAGGTTCAAGGCCAGCCTCAGCAACTTAGCGAGACCCTCAGAAATCTAGCAAGACCTACTTTCAAAATAAAAAATAAGCTGGGCGTGGTGGCGCACGCTTGTAATGCCAGTACTTGGGAGGCTAAGACAGGAGGATCGCAGGTTCAAAACCAGCCTTGGCAACTTAGTGAGGCCCTCTGCAACCTAGTGAGACCCTGTAATAAAAGAATAAAATAGGGCTGGGGGTGTAGCTCGGAGGTAGGATGCCCCTGGATTCCATCCCCAGTACCGCCAAAAAAAAAAAAAAAAAGCTGGTGGTTTAATTTGGAGACAACACCCCTGGGTTCAATACCCAGTATCCCCCCAAAAAGTTATCTTAAAACAGAACAAAAAGGGGGTTTGGTAGAGGATTGAGTGAAGGAGATGCCTGAATCGCTGGTGCTCAAGGTGCTGCTGGGAGCGGGGATGGGAGGGGGGAACGAGAAGCCCCGGGCCGCTCTGGGCGAGGGTCTTTGGGGAGCCCCAGGTAAGCCAGCAGGCAGGCGACTGTCCACAGGTAGATCTGCCACAGAGACTCACTCAGGGAAGCCGAAAGCGGGGACATGAGAGGCCCAGGAGCCTTGAGAAATGGGGTCCTTGAGCCCCAGGGGGGAGCAGGGAGGAGGCCCCAGGCAGAGAACATTTGCGTTGTATTCCCAGGCCCCCAAAATGGGCCAGGCGGGCAAAGGGCAGGTGCGGTTGGCCTCCTCAGAGGCTCGGGGCTCCCTGGGCTGCACTAGCGGGGGACCCCTCACATGGACTCCCCTCGGCCTCCCGTTCCAGGACTTGATCACCTCCCTCTACCGCCAGCTCAGTCTCCTCCGCTCCTGAGACCCCAAAGCCAAGCTCTAGAGAGTGGGGTGCCTGGCTAGAGTTGGGGTCTGGGGGATGTTGGGGGTCAGAGTCATCGGGAGGAAGAGGAACAGCCCTGAGCTCCAAATTTGGTCTAAGAAGGGGGTTCGTGTCTGCCCCGTCTGGTTTTAATCTAAGGTTGATGGCCAAATGCCAACTTTATTGTAGACCCTACATTTTAATAAGGGGTTGGGCTCTGCAGGAGAGCTGCCCGCGTTAACCGTTTCCAGACTGGGTTGAGGCTGATGCTCAGGGACCAGGGAGGGGGCCTTTCTCTCTCGTTTAAGGGCCCCCGGGTCTTCCAGAGCCCGCGGCCAGCTGGGAAATTGGGCTGGACACAAAGACGGTCCAATTTTGTATGATTGTGTTTTGAAACAAACCTGCAACTGGCTCTGGGACCTGCAGCTGTATTTGTTGTTGTATTTATTTTCGTTGCTGGGGATTGAACCCAGGCGTATTCTACTTTTTATATCTTCTTCTTTTTTTATTTTTTTTTGCGGGGGGAGGTTGAACCTTGAGGCATTCTACCTCCAAGCTACACCCCCAGCCCTATTTTATTTTTTATTTTGAAACAGGGTCTCACTAAATTGATGCTGAGGCTGTCCTCAAACCTGCAATCCTCCTGTCTCACTCCTAAGTACTGGTATTACAGGCGTGTCCCACCATGCCTGGCTTTGCAGCATACTAATGTCGTCTCTCAGGGACCCAAAGTCTGAAGGGACCTTCCAGGTCATCCTTCAAAGCCTCTTATTTTGCAGATGGGGAAACTGAGGTAAGGAGGGGGCAGTGACTCGGTCAAGGGCTCCCGGTGAGGAAGTGGGACCCAAGTTCTGTCCATTTGCAATCTGAAGCTAGGGAGACGTGTTCTCCTCCTCCCTCCTCTCTTCCCAGGCATCCTGGGAGGGTGCAGGAGGGCCGATCCGTGACCCAGCGACAGGCCGAGGGTGGCAGGCAGCTGCCCACCGGACAGCAAATGCTGCCTCCTGAGATCAGAGAAGGAGAAGAGCGGCCCTGGTGTCCTCGATGGAGGGCCCTCCCCTCTAGGGTCCTGGGTCTCCCGTGTGCTACTGTGATAATAGCAGGGTCCACAGCTGGGTGTGGGGGTGCAGGCCTGCCATCCCAGGACTCGGGAGGCTGAAACAGGAGGATGGAAGGTTCAAGACCAGCCTCAGCAACTTAGCAAGACCTTCAACAACTTAGTGAGATTGTTTCAAAACAAAAAATAAAATAGGGGCTGGGTGTGGAGGCACACATTGTAATCCCAGTACTTAGGAGGCTGAGACAGGAGAACTGCAGGTTCGAGGTCAGCCTCAGCAACTTAGTAAGACCCTTGCAATTTAGACCCTGTTTATTTTTATTTTATTTATTTATTTATTTTTTGCAGTACTGGGGATCAAACCCAGGGGCATTCTACCTCCAAGCTACACCCCTAGCCCTATTTTTTATTCGTTATTTTGAAACAGGGTCTCACTAAGTTGCAGAGGGCCTCACTAAGTAGCTGAGGCTGGCCGCAAACCTGCGATCCTCCTGTATCAGCCTCCCAAGTACTGGGATTACAAGCATGCGCCACCACGCTCGGGTAGACCCTGTTTCAAATTTTAAAAATATAAAATAGGGTTGGGAGTGTAGCTCAGAGGTAGAATGCCCCTGGGTTCAATTCCCAATGCCATAAAAAAAAAAGAATAAAATAGGCCAAGGGTATAGCTAGGAGGTAGAATGCCCCTGGGTTCTATCCTTGGTCCAAAAAAAAAAAAAAAAAAGGGAAGGCAGACAAGTTGATCAGCAGCTGCGACTTTTGACCCTGCTAAATTGTCCCCAAATGACATCTAAGCCCTAGCTCATTGGTGCTTCTCCTGTGTGGATCATGAACCCCTCAGGGACTCCGAGGAGCCCTATAGACCCTTCCCCAGACAAGCGCAGGTATGCTGGGAAGTTTACAGGTGACTTCTCAGGGGACACAGTGCACTGATGAATCCTGTCCAGAGACCCACCCCAAAAGTCAGCTTGGTGGAAAGACCAGGAGAGCCTGCCCCGCTGCCCCTGCCCCATCAGGGAGAGCCACCCAGACCCGGCCAGCGCCCTCGCTCCCTCTTGTGAGCCGGTGGGACCTGCCATGGCCCAGCCGTGGTGAGGACAGCGCTGCAGCTCCGTGACCGGCTGCGAGCTCCGGGCAGGCGCAGAACGCGCGTCGGAGGCTCCGCCATGCTCCAGGGCTGTCTCGGGCTTCTGACCCGGCCTGGCCACGGCGGCCTGCGGTCAGGAGAGGACTCCTTCCTCCCACCATTCTTCTTTTCTGGCTTCCATTACTCAACTCTTTTTATGTGCTTGGCACCGGGTTATAAAGCCCTGACTTCTAAAATGGGGAAGGCAAGGTTCTTTTTTGGTGGTACTGGGGATTGAACCTGGGGCATTCTACCTCTGGGCTACACCCCCAGCCCTATTTTTTATTCTTTATTTAGAAACAGGGTCTCACGAAGTTGCAGAGGGCCTCACTAAGTAGCTGAGGCTGGCCATGAACCAGGATCCTCTTTGTCTCAGCCTCCCAAGTACTGGGATTACAAGTGTGTGCCACCACGCCCGGCAGGGGTGTTCTATCTCTGAGCTACACCCCCAGCCCAATTTTATTTTATTTATTTATTTATTTATTTATTTATTTATTTATTTATTTAGTAGTACTGGGGATTGAACCCAAGGGCATTCTACTTCTGAGCTACATCCCCAGCCCTATTTTATTTTTTATTCTTTATTTGGAAAGAGGGTCTCCCTAAGTTGCCAGGGGCCTCACTAAGTAGCTGAGGCTGGTCACGAACCCGGATTCTTTGGTCTCAGCCTCCCAAGTACTGGGATTACAAGCGTGCGCCATCACGCCCGGCCTTTATTTTCATTTTGAAACAGGGTCTTGCTAAGTTGCTGAGGCTGGTCTTGAACCTGTGCTCGTCCTGTCTCAGCCTCCCAAGTACTAGGATTACAGACGTGTGCCACCATGCCCGGCGCGATGGCTCAGTTCTTAAGCCTGGTTCGCAATGGGGAGAATGAGGATCAGAGAGGTTAAGGAACTAACCCAGGTCACACAGACAGGCAGGAATTTATGTCCAGGCTGGTATCTACAGAAAAGCCTGGGGAAGCTCACCATTTCCAGACATAGGAAGGCCACTGAGCGTGGGTTCTCCCCGCCCGTCTAAGAGCCCCTGGGCCTCTCAAAGCCACAGCCAACCTCCGCTGGGGCTCAGGGCCAGGGCCGGTGGCGGGCACAGACGCTCACTCAGCCACCTCCTCTACTTGAACAAATCAGTGCTCTGCCTGCACCCAGCCACCAGGCTGACACCTGCTGTGTCCACAGGGTGAGCACCTGCCTGCGGCCAGCCGCCACGGGCACCCCGGCTGCTGTCTGCTGGGATTGCTTCCCAGTGGGACGCAGAGTCTAGGCTCCCCGCCATCTTCCACAACTCTAACTGCTTCCAATTGCATTCCCGCCAATGGCCAATGCTGGAAAGTTCTCCATTACAGTGAGTCCTACTCCATCTCCACAGGTCCCCCTCAGTTATGCGGGGTTCATCCTTAGACGGACAGCACCTGGGGACTCTCCTCTGCAAGACTACCTTGCTAACCATTTATTATTTATTTATTTATTATTTATTTATTTATGTATTATTGGTGCTGGGGATTGAACCCAGGGGTGTTCTACCTTTGTATACCCCAGCCCTATTTTATTTATTTATTTATTTATTTATTTATTTATTTATTTATGGTACTGGGGATTGAACCCAGGGGCATTCTAACTCCAAGCTACACCCCAGCCTTATTTTTATTCTTTATTTTGAAACAGGGTCTCACTAGGTTGCGGAGGGCCTCACTAAGTAGCTGAGGCTTGCCGGGAACCTACGATCCTCCGGTCTCAGCCTCCCAAGTGCTGGGATTACAAGTGTGCGCCACCACGCCCAGTCTTTATTTTTATTTTGAAACAGGGTCTCGCTAAGTTGCTGAGGCTGGCCTTAAATCTGCGATCCTCCTGTCTCAGCCTCCCAAGTACTGGGATTATAGGCGTGCACCATCATACTCATGTCCACCTTGCTAATCTTTTTTTTTTTTTTTTGCGGTACCGGGGATTGAACCCAGGAGCGTTTTACCTCCAAACTACACCCCCGGCCCTATTTTTATACTTTATTTTGAAACCGGGTCTCATGAAGTTGCGGACGCCTCACTAAGTAGCTGAGGCTGGCCGCAAACTCGGATCCTCCAGTCACCACCTCCCAAGTACTGGGATTACAAGCGTGCGCCACCACGCCCGGCTCACCTTGCTAATCTTGAAACAGCTTTTCCAGCCCTGACTCTGAGGAGTCCCCTTTCCCCTTGGCCACACGGGAGCCCCGTGAAGGGGCTGACACCAGATCTTCTGGGTTGCTCGAACTCAGGGACCGTGCACAGATGGCTTGCGTGGGATTCTGCTTGTTCTGGAAGGTACGCTCACGTCCTGCGAGGCCGGCTGGGGGTCTGCAGCAGGCCCTCCCTCACCTACAGGGTCAGGACCAGGCGCTGCAGTGCAGCCGCGTGGGAAGGACGCGGCTCAGGATGAAAGGTCCTGGTCCACTCGCCAGGTCCGCCCCGTCCAATACGACAGCTGCAGGCTACACGCCGCCGTCTAAATATGCACTTTCACTGACTAAAATGAAATAAAATTGCAAATCCCATTCCTCAGTCACACGAGCTACAATGAAATAAAAATGCAAATCCCATTCTTCTGTCACACTAACTGCATTTCAAGGCCTAGACAGCCACATGTGGCCAGCGGCTGCCATGCTGGACAGCAGACAGGGAGCGTTCCATCACTACAGAAAGGACCACTGGGCAGAGGGGCTCCGAATATACTTTCTTTGTGTGTGTGTATGTGGGGGGGTACTGGGGACGCAACGTGGGGACATTCTACCTCTGAGCCACACCCCCAGCCCTTTTATTTTTATTTTGAAACAGGGTCTCACTAGGTTGATGAGAGTCTCACTACTGGCTGAGGCTGTCCTCAAACCTGTGATCGTCCTGTCTCAGTCTCCCAAGTACTGGGATTACAAGCATGGGCCACCACGCCCAGCTTCATCCTTCACCATCTTATGGAGCGGATTTGGTGTGGGGAGCCGATGCAGGACTTCCAGCAGCGAGGGGCACAGGGCTGGGTACGGGAGCTTAGCGTGCGCCATCTCCACCCTCCACCCTAGTTCCCGCCTTTCTCACAGTCTGGTGGGTGGCTGCAGCAGTTCCCCTTGCGGGGATGCCAACATGGCTGACTCAGGGACTCCCCTCTTGCTGGACATGTAGGTTCCCGCCAGCAGCTCTCTGGTGTGAACACTGGGAGACGGCTCCCTTCTGTGTCCTTCCACTGGATTTCAAAACCTGTTTCAGGAGCGGGCGTGGTGGCACACGCTTGTAATCCCAGTACTTGGGAGGCTGACACAGGAGGATCCGGGTTCGAGGCCAGCCTCAGCTACTTAGTGAGGCCCTATGCAGCTCAGTGAGATCCTGTTTCAAAATAAAGAATAAAAAATAGGGCTGGGGGTGTAGTTCGGAGGTAGAATGCCCCGGGATCAATCCCCAGTACCGCAAAAAAACAAAAAACCCTGCTTCAGCGGAAGTCCTTCTAAAGCCCTCTCCTCCCTAGCACTTCTGGTTCTTTCTCACCACCCAGCCAGTCAGGATAGGCTCCCCCACAAAAGTATGAGAGGGTCGGGCGTGGTGGCGCACGCTTGTAATCCCAGTACTTGGGAGGCTGAGACAGGAGGATCGCAGGTTTGCGGCCAGCCTCTGCTACTCAGTGAGGCCCTCCGCAACTTAGCGAGACCCTGTTTCAAAATAAAGAATAAAAAATAGGACTTGGGGGTGTAACTTGGAGGTAGAATGCCCCTGGGTTCCATCCCCAGTACTGCAAAAAAAAAAAAAAAATAGGGCTGGGGGTGTAGCCCGGAGGTAGAATGCCCCTGAGTTCAATCCTCGGTACCACCAAAAAATAAAAAATAAAATAAAGAAAAAAGTATGAGAGGGGGTTCACCCAGCACAATGAAGAGCTGTGGGGCGCTAGAGTTAGGGCGGCTTCAAGTCCCACCCGCACTGCTGTGTGGCCTGTGTGAGCTGCGGCGTCTCTGTGCCTTAGTCTTCCCGCCTGACAATAACATCTCCCTCACAGGGTAGTCATGAGAATCAAGCGAATTAATAGGCGTAATTAATTACATTTGCATAGTGCGAGCTAGTCACATTCGCCATCAGTAGCATCTGAATCTGGAGTCACTTGGTATGAGTTCAAATCCCAGCTTGCCATAGATCCGCTGTGCAGGCTCTCCGCCAGTTACTTAACCTCTCTGAACTGCAGTGTTTCTAACTGTCCAGTGGAGACATGTTGCTAGGAAGCAGCAACCAGGTGACTGGCATACTACAGTCACACCCCTAAACGCAGCGACCAAGTTCTCTGCCCCCCAGGACATCTCCTCCCAGGATGCTGGGACACACACACACACACACACACACACACACACAGCTGCCAGAGGGTGGAGCACTCTTCTACTTCCTAAAGTTTGGGAACAAACCCCCTTGTTCCTTGAGCAGAGTCCAGCAGCCCTGGCCCGGGTTTCCTCCTGCGGTGGTTCTGAGAGCGAAGCAGAGGTGGGCGGTGGGCGTGCGCAGGCTCCCGCCCCGCACGGCCCAAGGGGGACCCAGTCTTGACCCCCTGGTGTGGGGGGCTGGCAGCTCTCCCCCACCCAGCATCCGGGACCCCCACTTTGAGAACAAGGAAGGCTGGCGTGGCCGGCTTCCAGAACTCCTGCGGGTTCTTCTCCCCAGCGCGGGAAGAGCTGCACACCGGGCAGAGTTCTGCAAAGCTGGTGGCTGGGGTAGTGTCCTGTGCCCCACCCTGGGCGGGCCGGGCCTTCTCTCGGCTCCTCAATGCCCCTCCGCGCCCCGCAGCCTTCTTCCTACCTCCCCTGCTGGCATGTCGCCCCCAACCCAGGTCCCAGGAGCCCACCAGGTCGACCCGGGGACTTGGGGTCCTGCTCCGGGATGGCCCAGAGCGCCGAGCACCCCGAGGCTGCCCAGGGGGGTCGGGAGTCACAGTGGCGACCCACAACCAGGGCCAGGGCCACCCTGCGACTGACACAGATTTGGCGCGAAGCTGGGACGGGCCTCAAAGAAGCCGCTGTCCCGGTGGGTGGGCGCGAAGCCCCTGGCGACGCTGGCGCCGTCCCGTCCCCTCGGGCGCGGCCATGGCCGGCGAGCGCCCGGCCCGGGAAGCGCTGACTCAGAGCCTGGAACCCCTTCGGCGCGAATTTAAGAAAACAAACTCTGGGGCGGGGGCTGGCGGCCACGATCGGGGCACAGGACGCCGCCGGAGCAGGTGCGCCCTCCTGGGCCGCGGTCCCGGTCCCGGTCCCGGTCCGGTCCGGGCGCGCAGCAGCCGCCGCGGGCCATGTGCGCGCCAGCCCTGCGTGCAGCGAGCCCGGTGGCGGCCAGAGCGGCGCCGCCGCACATGTGGTTCCAGGCGAGCCCTGGCGCCGGCCTCGCCGCAGACCCGCGGCCAGACACAGACGTTAATAGCCCGGCGCGCCCGGACCGCGATGGGGACGGCGCCGCCCCCGGCAGACGCCCCTCTGCACCGGCCGAGCCCTGGCAGCGCGCCGATCTCCAGCTAGGCATGGAGGCTCTTCTCCCGGGCTGGGCTGGGTGCTACAGGCAGGTACGGCGGCCGCCAGCCCCGTCGCACAGGCAGGGAAACTGAGGCCGGGAGGGCGGTCCACAGCCCCGGGTCACACGGCGAGAAAGGCAGCAGGGTGGTTGGTGGGCAATCCTCTGGTGAGGGTGAGGCCCCCAGCGCACCCGTGCAGGCCGTACCCCTTTTTTTTTGTTGTTGTTGCAGTACTGGGGATGGAAGCCAGGGCATTCTACCTCT
>PVJS01034030.1:0-21798 GCA_004027185.1 Glis glis
AAAAAAAAAAAAAAAAAAAATAATCAAAGAAAAGGACTGAGGAGTGTAGCTTGGGGTAGAATGCCCCTGGGTTCAATCCCCAGTCTCTGCCTGTCTCTGTCTGTCTGTCTGTCTGTCTGTCTCTCTCTCTCTCTCTCTCTCTCTCACACACACACACACACACACACACACACACACACTGAACCCGAGTGTCTTTCCATGTTTATTAGCATGTGTTTCCTCTAAGGTGAAATGCACGTGTGCAACAGAGCATCACCAATGCTCACGTGTGGCTCTGAATTTTCTAGGCTTGCAGTCAGCTGTGGCTGAGTGACTGGGTTCTGGTCATGGGATGTGAGTGCAAGAGGCCTCTTTCAAGTCTGGATGTTAAAGTCTTTTGTGTGATCCTCTAACTCAATCTGCCTACTTAGTGAGGCCCACTGTAACTTAGTGAGACCCTGTTTCAAAATAAAGAATAAAAAATAGGGCTGAGGGTGTAGCTCAGAGGTAGAAAGCCCCTGGGTTCAATCCCCAGTACTGGAAAAAAAAAAAAAACAGAAGCAGCCATGATTAAGATACATTCAGTTACTGATAACCAGTTGTACCCTAACGGGCACTGTCAAAAGAGAAACTGCAGCAGAGAAGAGCTATAAATAGAAACAATGAGAAAATAAACTACAAGATTAATAGACATATATAATGCTGGAAAAAATTCACATCCTTCCAAATTCTCCGCATTTCAAGCCAACAGTTATTTTTCTCTCAAAACTATGAAGATTTAATTCCACGGTTTCTGGTGTTCATTGTTGCTGACAATGTGCTCTTATTTCTATTTGGTGAAGTAAAAATAAGCTCCTTTTCTCTATCTGCTTGCAAAATTTTCATTTATGGTATTGTACTGGCCACTAAAAAGTGCCTTAGGTATGGATTTCTCATTTTTCTCAAATTTAAGAAAATTACGCCCGGCGTGGTGGCGCACACTTGTAATCCCAGTACTTGGGAGGATGAGACAGGAGGATCGCAGGTTTGCGGTCAGCCTCAGCTACTTAGTGAGGTCCTCCGGGACTTAGTGAGACCCTGTTTCAAAAAGAAAGAATAAAAAATAGGGTTGGGGGTGTAGCTTGGAGGTAGAATGCCCCTGGGTTCAATCCCCAGTACCACACACAAAAAAGAGAAAATCACAATTATTGTTTCCTCAAATTAATGACCCTCTTTATTCTTGTAGTTAGTTCCATGAGCTCTCACTAGATATATGGTAGACCTTTTCATTTTATCTTGTAGATCAGGGGTTACCAAATTTCCTAACACTTTCTCAGTAAGAGGTCAGATGGTAAATATTTTAGTCTTTGAGGGCCATACAACTACTGAACTCGACCATTACAGCACAAAACCAGCCATAGGCATGATATAAATGGATGTGGCTGTGCTCCAATAAAACTTTACAAAACCAGGCAGAAAGCTCACTTTGACCTGTGGGCCATAGTTGCCAACCCCAACTCTAATCTCTTCACATCTCTTTTTCATTTTCCTGTCCCTGTGCTGTGTCCTGGTGGACTCATTTAGATTTATCTTTTTTTTTTTTTTTTTTTTTTTTTTGCGGTACCAGGGATTGAACGCAGGGGCATTCTACCTCCGTGCTACACCCCCGGCCCTATTTTTTATACTTTATTTTGAAACCGGGTCTCACAAAGTTGTGGAAGCCTCACTAAGTAGAGAGAGAGAGAGAGAGAGAGAGGGAGAGAGCTGAGGCTGGCCGCGAACCCAGATCCTCCGGTCTCCACCTCCCAAAGTACTGGGATTATAAGCGTGCACCACCACGCCCGGCTTAGATTTATCTTCTAACTCACTCTGTGTGTGTCTGATGTTGGGGATGGAACCCAGGGCCCCCACATGCTAGGCAAGTGCTCCAAAACTGAGCTACACCCCCAGCCCCAGCTCACTCATTTTGTGTAGAATTATTTTAATCCATTTATTGAGATATTTTAAAGTTATCTATTTCAACACTTTCTTTTCTAGAAGTTTCATTTTTCCAAATCTGCCCATTTCTCCCCACCAGACAGACTCATTTCTTTAAAAATTTTACAAATAGCTGTTCTTCTGAAGTCCTAGGTAGAGTAGGGTGAGAGGTTGTGCTATTATTTCTTTTAGTTATTGGAGCTTGCGTTTTTGGAAAAAAATGTCATTCATCTTTGACCATGAGTGAATGTCATGATCTTTTTTTTTTTCCTGTGGTACTGGGGATTGAACCAATATTCTTTATTTTGAAACAGGGTCTCACTAAGTTGCGGAGGCCTCACTAAGTAGCTGAAGCTAGCCGCGAACCCGGATCTTCCAGTCTCAGCCTCCCAAGTACTGGGATTACAAGAGTGCGCCACCACGCCCAGCTATGTCATGATCTTAATCTGTGGTGATTCTTCTTGTGCTCTAGTCAGCTTAGGGCCTTTTAGCCTCTTGAAGACCTTCCTTTAACTTTCCCTCCTCACCACTGGTCCCTGGCACAGTTAGTATGCTCAACATGACCTTAATAAGCATCTGACTTTGAAGAAGTCCCACCATCCCTGTTGCTTACTGCTCTGCTCCCAACTAACTTGGGGGTAGAAGACCCTGCCTCTTTTGAGACTGGCTGTGCTCAAATAATGTCCTGAGGCTGTGGATGTGGATCAGTGGTAGAGCACTTGCAAAGCATGTACAACGGTCCTGGGTTTGATCCTTAGTACTAACTAACTTTTAGCTGGGTGTGGTGGCGCATGCCTGTAATCCCAGTACTTCGGAGGCTGAGACAGGAGGATCGCAGGTTCAAGACCAGCCTCAGCAATTTGGATAAGTTTGTACAACTGGAAATAAAATTGGAAAATCTCTAAATTTAATTCTAAACTAATTTTGATTAAAATCCTAATGGTGCTTAAGTTCATTCAACTTTTATAAACTAGATAAAGTGATTATAAACTTTTCTAAAGTAACAGTTATGCAATTAGGAAGTTTGGTAATTACATAAATTGTGGTAGCATAAGTGACAGTTTATTTGGAGGGAAAGAAAACAGGTGACCCCACCCTTATGCCATAGATAAAAAATATATTTAATTCATCTGGAATTCTAGTATAAAAATTATATCTGGATGTTAGGTGCAAAAAATATATATAAGATTTTATCATCTTGCTGTGGGGACATAATATCCAGACACTATAAAGGAAAAGCCAGACATATGACTACATAAAATTTAAAATTTTAATGGGAAAAAAAGTAAGCTTCAAAAGACAATAGATTATGAAAACTATTTTTCCAAAACAAAGGGCCCATATCTAAAAAGCAAAAAACAAAAAGTTAAAAAAAAATTAAAATTAGTCCCTTCAACTGTACCTTCTGACCCAGTGATCCCATTTTAGGAGCTCTACTGTCTAGATAGAAGCACAATTATGTGAGGCTATGTAAACAGGACACTTATCTCAGTGTGGTGCATGGTGGAAGAAGGTGGTAAGCAACTGGATCAACAGGGGAGTGTTTATATACATATGATAACGTGATACTAGTGAATGCTACACAACCTTTAAAAAAGAATGAATGAGCCGGGCGTGGTGGTGCTCGCTTGTGATCCCAGTACTTGGGAGGCTGAGACAGGAGGATCGCAGGTTCTTGGCCAGCCTCAGCAACTTAATGAGGCCCTTTGCAACTTAGTGAGACCCTGTTTCAAAATAAAAAATAAAATAGGGCTGGGGCTGTAGCTCAGAGGTAGAATGTTCCTGTGTTCAATCCCCAGTACCCCCCCACACACAAAAGAATGAACGTATAGCCATCTAATGACCTACACAGATGTATAAGTAAAATGTGTAAATAGCCATATTTTTATAAAAAAATCCCTCACATCCTCTAAATGTACATAGTTGAATGAGCATAAAAATAAAGACTAACATATAAGCTTTGGTCTCTCTATAATGAAGTAGAGGAAAAGATACTTTCTTAATATCTCTAAATTTTATATTTAATTCATATCTAAGTCATACATGGTAGCACATCCCTGTAATCCCTGTACTTGGGAGGCTGAAATAGGATCACAGGTTGGGGGACAGTCTCACCAACTTAGCGAGTCCCTGTTTAAAAAAAAAAAAGATTAAAAGGGCTGGGGGTATAGCTTGGAGGTAGAATGCCCCTGGGTTCAATCCCCAGTACCAAAAATAAAAAAGAAAGAAAAAAATCAAGGCATATCTAAAAGCTTTGTAATTTAAAATATTTTAAAATTCACAACTGGATATAATAGCCATGTGTAAATAGTTTATAACATGACTTTTGAGCTGGCAAGTTGTTTTTGACTATTTACATAATCACATACAAATTAATGTTAACAAGTGACATATAAAGACAATATAACATAAAATGTTAAGATCCAAAATATATCAAAAATTATTATAAAACAAAATAATGACAAAGAAGCAAGAATTCTCTAATAGTGACTACAGTAAAAACCACTGAACTGCACATTTTAAAGGGTGAGTTTTAGCCAGGTGTGGTTGTGCACGCTTATAATCCCAGTATTTGGGAGGCTGACACAGGAGGATCACAGGTTCACGGCCAGTCTCAGCTACTTAGTGAGGCCCTCTGCAACTTAGTGAGACCCTGCTTCAAAGTAAAGAACAAAAAATAGGATTGGGGGTGTAGCTTGGAGGTAGAATGCCCCTGGGTTCAATCCCCAGTACCGCAAATAAATAAATAAACAAACAAACAAATAAATAAATAAATAAATAAATAAATAAATGGGGTGAGTTTTGTCTTCATTTTAAAAAATTACTACGAAGAAAAGAAATAAAGAATGGGCTAAGGATGTGAGGATCCAACATGAAGAAAATCATAAATTCTCTAATGAATCTTTCAGAAAAATTATAGGTTGTATACTGACAATTATCTACACAGAAGGGAACACTGATGATGGAAATCCTGAAACACATCCTTGGGGAGGTGAGAAGGAACTGTTGGGAGCTGCCTTCATTGAGATCAGAACAATTCCTCCTTAGCAACAGAAGGGAGAGCAGAACACAGGTACAGTGGTGTTTGTAGATGTGGTATCAGAAGACTGTCCAAGGCCTCCTCACATTACTTCTGTTATCTCAGTGGAGAAAGCAACAAGAAATGGGTAGCAGAGACTGATGGTGGGTGAGGTGGCATTGGTTGGAGGGCTGACTGCATAGGGAGAGTTCATGAACCATGGAAACTTGGTAAGATTTCTAGACTACATTGAGGCGCATATCAGTTTATGATCAGAAATGTAAAGTGAGAATGGTTATCATGGTTGCATATCTTTCTCTAATCACATTGAGCTTCCTAGGTGCTGAGCTGGTGGTCAGATTTCATAAGGATTTGAGTTTTGCCAAGTGAATACAACGGAGAAATAAGCAATGGAGCGATTATAATAATGTCCTACAAACTTGGGATAGCAGAGAAGTGAGGGCATGAAAGGGAAAAGTGCTGTGCTGTGTTGTGCTTCGCTGGTATTGGGATTGAACTCAGGGCCTTGGGTGTGCTAAGCACATGCTCTGCCACTGAATTATACTCCCAGCCTGAGAAGTACTGTGAAAGGACTAATGGACTATAGGTCCTGGAGAAGTCTAAAGATTGTTGGAGTCTCCAGGAGTGGTGGTGTTCACCTGTAATTCCAGTACGTGGGATACTGAGACAGGAGGATTGCAGGTTTGACGCCAGTCTCAGCAACTTAGCAAGACCCTGGTCCAAAATAAAATAAGGCTGGGGGTATAGCTTAGAGGTAGAATGCTCCTGGGTTCAATCCCCAGTACACACACACACACAAAAATGAAGGACCTATACTGAGTAAGCTAGAAAAAAATAGGAGAATGTAGTGAGAGAATAAGAGGTTTGAAATTGAGATGACGGAAGCCATTTAGTAGTTGGTAATAGTCAAGGAGAGGCTGACTGAAGTTGGTCTTGAAAGTCAAGATCATAAGCAGAAAAGTATCCACTGGAGAGAGAGCTACACAGACTAAAATCTCTGGGAGAGCTGGGCGTGGTGGTGCACACTTGTAATCCCAGTACTCGGGAGGCTGAGACAGGAGAATCGCAGGTTCACGGCCAGCCTCAGCTACTTAGTGAGGCCCTCCGAAACTAGTGAGACCCTGTTTCTAAATAAAGAATAAAAAATAGGGCTGGGGGTGTAGCTCAGAGGTAGAATGTCTCTGGGTTCAATCCCCAGTACCGCAAATAAAGAAATAAAGAAATAAATAAAATAAATAAAATTTTAAAAATAGGGGTTGGGGTTGTAGCTCAGAGGCAGAATACTCGTGAGTTCAATCCCCAGCACCACACACACACACAAAAAAAATCTCTGGGAATGAGGAGGAGTGACCCAGGAATGGGAAATGACTATGGGCAGTACAGTCTGATGAAATGAAACATTTTTAAAGCTAGGAGTTTTCAGGGAAGAGGGAAGGAGAGAATGGTTTGCAAGTGGCATTACAAAGCTGAGAAAAATCTCTAGAAAAACAGGCACTAGCTGGTGTGGTGGTGCACACTTGTAATCTCAGTATTTCAGAGACTGAGACAGGAGGATCACAGGTTCACGGCCAGCCTCAGCTACTTAGTGAGGCTCTCTGCAATTTAGTGAGACCCTGTTTCAAAATAAAAGAATAAAATAGGGCTGGGGGTGTAGCTCAGAGGTAGAATGCCTCTGCGTTCCATCCCAAGTACCACAAACAACAACAAAAAAGAAGAAGAAAGACAAACAAGCACTAAGTAAGAGGCTGCAGGGATTACAGCAATGGATCTAAAATGGTTAGTGTGTATGAAAATCACCTGCACCGGGAGGGCTTGTTCAACTGTAGATGGCTGGACCCCACGCCCAGAGTTTCTGATTTACTAAACATGACGTCTAAACATTTGCATTTCTAAAAACTTCCCAGATTAAGCTGATGGAGTGGGTCCAGGGACCACAGTTTCTAAGCAACTCAGAATAAAAAAGAAAAAAGAAAAAGAGATGTCTGTGTAGGGAATGTTGTTGACTTTTCATGAATCCCAGAGAATAATGAAAAGGTTTTAGGAGTTGGGGAGCTGGAGAGATGGGGCCAGAAAAGGTTAAAACCAGGTTTAGTTGAAGACAATTACATGTAAGAAGTCAAGGGAAGTCAAACAATTTTTTACTAAAAAACAATGGGGAGCCGGGCATGGTGGCGCACGCTTGTAATCCCAGTACTTTGGGAGGCAGAGACCGGAGGATCCGGGTTCGCGGCCAGCCTCAGCGCTCTCTCTCCCTGTCTCTCTCTCTCTCTCTCTCTCTCTCTCTCTCCTTAGTGAGGCCCTCCGCAACTTCGTGAGACCCGGTTTCAAACTAAAGTATAAAAAATAGGGCCGGGGGCGTAGCACGGAGGTAGAACACCCCTGTGTTCAATCCCCGGTACTGCAAAAAAAAAAAATGGGTAATATAGTAAGGACAAGTAATAAACAAGTATTTTTCTCTGCTAAACTGATTTCAACCAACCTACCAAAGTTGAGAAAGTTTTAAAGACTAACTTAGGTAAAGAGTTGGTTAAACTAAACACAGTAACCACCATAATATAGCCCTCTATAATCTTTTGTATTTTATATAATCTTTTGGGAAAATAACACATACTGTTTGGTATATGCACACTAATTTCTTGTTTAAAAATAGATATATTTGAATAGCAATAGTTACTACTTTAGTTCTGGCTGTAATGTAAAACCACGCGAAGAACTAAACATCCACAACCACTTATCTCAGTTAAGGTCAAGAAGCCCTCATTCAGCCGGCGACTACCACTCCCTACAAAGACTGAAATGGCAGCCCCTTCCTCAGGTCCCCTTCCCCTTTTTATAGTGAGTCCACCAGTTCCAGAAGCCGAGCCTGTGGGTCATAATTTGAATTAGCCAACTACAGGGGTCCTCTCCTTATTTGGAATGAAGATCAAAGACTGGGTTCACGAGGTTTTTCTTTTTCTTTTCGCAGGCTTCTCCTGGGTGAAACTTTCTTTGTTAACTCTCTTTTCGCGGCTTTCTCTCCTGGGAGGGACTTCCTTTATTAGCTTTTCACTAATCATATCACATTCCCCACTACTGCTGTTCAATCTTTTTTTTCTCAAACCCTTGAGGAAAAGATCTCTGGCTACTCCTCCTGCGATAAGGGCAAATAGGTGACAGGGCTATGGAGTACCATGAGCTTTACAGTGTCTCTCCTGGCCTTTACATAGGCCATCAGGCAGTTTATGATACAGGGTCCCACTGTAACGATTAACAACAAGATTAATATAGGGCCTACGGCTGCAGTGACTAGGGTGGTCAGCCAGGGTGACCATGAATACAGCGATTGATACCAGTTTTCAGGAGAGTTGTAACGGTGTTTTTCTCCTTCCTTAAGTCTGGTTCTTACTACAGCTAAGGTCTCCCTAATGACTCCGGACTTATTAGCATAAAAGCAACATGCTTCCCCCAAAGCCAAACATAACCCTCCCTGTTCCATAAATAGTAGATCCAACCCTCTTTTATTTTGTAAGACTACCTTAGTCAATGAGTCAACTTGTTCTTCCAACTGAGCTATGGAATTTTGAAATCCTCTATGTCTACATCTATCTGGGCACTTAATTCCTTGAAATTTTTATCCCCCACTCTCAGGGTGGAGGCTCCTAGAGCAGCCGATCCAACTATTCCAGCTCCGACCAGCAGAGGGAGTAGAATTGGAACTGCTTGGCATGCTCTCAGACCAGCACTTTGTTCAAGATATTTCTGTCCTTCCTTCCCTCCATAGAAATAGACTTGAGGGAGGACAGGGACCAGCACGCAAAGGTGTGCTTCTAATTGGAGCTGGTCTGAGGGAACACATTTTGTGAGCCCATTCGTACATGCCAACCAGGTATGTTTGGGGCCTCTATACAATAAAGTCCTCTCTGTGGTGAATTGGTCTATTGTAGTGACATCTGAGCAGGCACTCTCATAAGGAGAGCCTTTTAATTCATACCTAGGGGATATGAGACAGGAGCCGTGGCCTTGTAAATCACCTAAAGTGAGCTTTGGAAGATTCCATTCACAGTTATTTGCCTTGTTGCTTTTAATGGACTGATTTGACACCCCCCTACATAGTAAGGAGGGTTTGGGCTTAGACAAAGCCAGCAGTCCTTTCCTTTTTCTGGTCAGAGGCATTTACCTAACTATGGACCCTTGTTATCAATTTGATTATTGGGGAGATGTTTTTAGAGTCAGGGGTCTCTAGAGGGGGCTGGCATATAGCCGATGGGGTTGGCTGGGCCCACAACCCCGGGATCGATGGGGTGGTCTGTGGGCCACTCGTCTGAACCTCAGGGCCGATTTTTGTCTGAATCTGGGGTCTGCTGGGTATTGGCAGGTATCAACCGCTGTTTGGTCCTATGGGGTTGGGCCCTGGGGAGACAGTTTTCGCTCTATGGTGACCTCGTCTCTGGGATCCCTTCCATGGGCATTGAGCCTTATTCCCAATGTCCTGCCTGAGGTCCAGTGCTTATTGCCAACTGCAGTCCAGGTTAGGACTGTGATTGTTAGAGGACTGCAGTTTCCTCTCGGGCCCCCATAACAAAGTGTTGGTGGGGTGCCTCGTTCTACTCTTATATGAGGGTCCTCATGTTTTTCGGGAGTCTCAGTTTCACATCCCCACTTAGCACAGTGGTATTCCCCTTTTACATTACATTTGGCTTTCCCATATGCTGGACAGACGTAGAATTGTATCTTCTGCAGTTCTTTTTCTATTTTGTTGGCTCCACATCCTATGAATTTAATTCTCGAATCTCCCCACATTAGTGGTCTTGAGGTTATTAGTGAACATAGGTCTATTCTGAAGACAGGCTAGCTATCCGTTACTATTTGAGAAATAACCTTTTATCCCCCTGGCTTTTTAATTTCCCAAATCCATCTTGGGGGCTCCCTGAATCCTGACCCCACAGTCAGACCAACAAGGTGTAGTCCTCCTATAAAGATTAGGAGCGTACAAGCTTTACTTTCAAAGGGCACCCTGGATCACAGCAGGCCTTCCATTTAGCTTCTGGCTCTCCTTCTTTTTTCTCAAATGGCTTTACCTGGGACCAATGTATCCAACTGTCTTCTCCCACTACCTTGACTGCTGCAGGGGTGCTAAGGATGACTTGAAAGGGGCCTGTCCAATGGGGCTCAAGAGGGGCTGACCGGAACCGCTTTATCCAAACCAGCTGTCTGGGTATATATGGAGGCTCCTTCTCTCTGTCAGAGGTGGGTTGGCTGTGCTGTGCTGCGGCCACTGCTTGGTGGGATGCCTCTAGAGTGGCCTGTAAAGCTTGGAGGGAATGTAGAAGGTTATGATTTGAGAGCTTCGTGAGTTCATGGTCATTGCTACCCGGGGTAACAAAGGAGGGGGACGACCATACAGAATCTCAAACGAAGAGATCCCTTCCACATATGGGGTGCATCTGACCCGTAGGAGAGCCATAGAAAGGAGGGTCACCCAGTCACCGCCCAGCTCTGCTATAGACTTTGTGAGAATCTCCTTTAAAGTTCTATTCATTCTTTCCACCTGTCCTGAACTCTGCAGCCTATAGGCACAGTGCAGCTTCCAGGATATTCCGAGGCATCTAGACACATCTTTTGTGATTTTAGCTGTGAAGGCTGGGCCATTATCAGACCCCACTGCTATTAGGAGGCCACATCTGGGGATAATGTCCTCCAAAAGCCTTTTTGCTACTATCCGAGCTGTCTCCCCCTTTGCTGGGAATGCTTCGACCCAACCAGAGAAAGTGTCCACTAAAACTAGGAGGTAACAGAACCTGTGCTTTCCAGGTTTTACCTCCATGAAATCTATCACCCAGAAGTCACCAAGGGAGGTACCTCGAGCAGTCTCTCCTCTCCATCCCTGTTGTTTTCCCGAGTTTACCTGTTGACAGGTGGGACAGCTGCTTACAGCTCATCGGGCAAATTTGGCCAAGGATGGGATATGGTACACCTTGTTGAGCAGTTGATATATAGCTTGGTCTCTCCCAGATGAGTGTTGAGATGGATCTTGTGGACTAGCTCTCTTCCCAAGGTGGCAGGAATTGCAATCTTTCCTCCCTGGAGCACCATCTACCCAGAGGGGAGGATCGTATGTTCACCTAGCTTGGCTATCTCCTCATTGTTATAGTGGGGGCTCTCCGGGAGCTCTGGAAGGGGGGTTATCACCCCCATGGTTGTGGGTTTTTCTGTAGGCACGGTCCAACTCTTCACTGCCCTCTTGGCTGCTTGGTCCGCTGCCTGATTTCCTCTAGCCTCAGGGGAGTCATCATTCCTGTGCCCTGGACAGTGGATAATGGCTACCTTCTTTGGCCTCCATAGGGCTTCAAGGAGTGCTAGGATTTCAGGACTGTTTTTATCTGCTTTCCTGCTGAGGTCAGTAGGCCTCTTTCTTTGTATATGGCACCGTGTACATGGGCAGTGGCAAAGGCATACCTGCTATCTGTATAGATGTTCACAGTCTTTCCTTCGGCCAGTCTCAGTGCCTGCGTCAAAGCGATGAGCTCGGCTTTTTGAGCAGAAGCCCCTGGGTCTAAAGTCTGTGTCCACAGCTCCTCAGAGGGACTGACCACTCTGTTCCAGGGTATCGGATTCCATCTTCCACGAAGCTGCTCCCATCTGTGAAGAGGATCTCTTCCACATCCTGGATGGGAACATCAGTGAGATCGGGTCTACTCCCCTGTAAAGCTTCCAAAGCATCGCAGCAGTCGTGAGTCACAGCTATCCCCTCATCACTCTCTGGCAACAAGGTGGCTGGACTGACAGATCCTGTCTGGATAAACCTCAGCCTTGGCTGGTCCAACAGCTGTACCTGTAACTGAGTCACTCGAGAGTTGGATAGCCACTTGTCAGTGGGCGCCCGCAACAGAGTCTCTATGGAGGGGGGGGGCATATAGGACAAGATCCTGCCCCAGGGTGAGTTTGTCTGCCTCCCTGACCAGGGAGGAGGTGGCTGCAACAGCTCACAGGCAGGCTGGACATCTGGATGCTACAGGGTCCAGTCTTTTTGAGAGGTACACTACTGGGCGCTTCCAGGGGCCCAGCATCTGGGCGAGCACCCCCTTTGCCACTCCATTTTTCTCTGCCACATACAACTGGAATGGTTTTTGGAGGTCAGGGAGAGCCAATGCTGGGGCTGATACCAGAGCTCATTTTAGGGCGTCGAAGGCCTGTTGCTCCTGTTCCCCCCACATCAGTGGAGTGTCTCCTCCAGCTGTGGCTGAGTACAGTGGCTTTGCAATCTCTGCAAATCCCAGAATCCATAACTTACAATAACCGGCTGCCCCGAGAAACTCCCTGACCTGTTGTTTGTTTGTAGGCCAAGGAATCTGGAGTATGGCCTCTATACACCCTCTTGAGAGAGTTCGTTGACCCTGAGAAAGTTCATAGCCCAGATACATAACCTGTTGAGAGCATAATTGGGTCTTTTTGGCTGAAACTCGGTACCCCCATTTTTCTAGCTCCTTCAGGAGATCTAGAGTCCCCTTCTTGCATTCCTCCAAGGTCTTAGTGGCGAGCAAGAGATCATACACATACTGGAGCAATGTAAGATTGGTGTGGGTGATCTTGAAAGTGCCCAAATCTTGGTTTAAGGCCTCATCATATAGGGTGGGGGAGTTTTTGAACCCCTGGGGTAGCCTTGTTCACGTCAACTGACCTGTAGTTCTTTCCTCTAGGTCCATCCATTCAAAGGCAAAAATAGGCTGACTCACCAGGGTGATAGGTATGCTGAAGTAAGCATCCTTGAGGTCAGGTACTGAATAGAAGGTTTTGTCTGGTGGAAGACAACTGAGCAAGGTGTAAGGGTTTGGGATAGTCGGGCGGATGGTCTCCACCTGCTTGTCTACCTCTCGGAGATCTTGTACAGGTCGACAGTCCCCGGTTCCAGCCTTTATGATGGGTAGCAGCGGGGTGTTCCACGGGAACTGACAGGGAGTGAGTATTCCTTCATCCTTGAGTTGCCAGATGTGGCGAGCAATTCCTTGGCGAGCCTGTAGACTGAAGGAGTATTGCTTGACACATACAGGCACTACAGAGCTAAGGAGCTGGATAATTATGGGTGGATGATGTTTTGCCAGACCTGAGGGATTTGTCTCTGCCCATACCCCCGGTGCATCCACCTTGCAGTATTCCAGGAAGTCCAGAGAGGGAGCGCTAAGAATGTTAATGGATTCTGGCATTAAGAGGTACTCTTCTCCTATGGGGTGGGTGACCATGAGTCTGATCGGGGCCTCCCCTGGCAGAGTTAGCTGAGTCTCATCTCCCTGGAACACTATAGTAGCTTGCAATTTTTGAAGCAAATCTCTTCCCAACAAGGGAAAAGGGCAGTCCAGTATAACCAGGAAAGAGTGTGTCACAATCCCCTTTCTGAGGTCTGAGAATTTGGAGGTGGCCCATGGATAAGATTCAATCTTTCCCGTTGCTCCCTGGATCTGAAGCTTTTCCTTAGACAGAGGCCCCTTGGGTTTCGTTAGGACTGAGAAAGCAGCTCCAGTGTCCACTAGGAACTTAACAGGTTCCCCCCCTACCTTTAATGTCACCATAGGCTCATGGGGGGCTTCTGAGCCTCGGCCCCGTCATTCTGTGAAGTTCAGGATTGGGGTTTCCTGCTTTCTCCTAGGGCATTCTCTCTTCCAATGCCCTATCTCCATGCAATAAGCACACTGGTTTTTACCCAGGGGAGGTCTCGCTCCACGGATCTTTTGTCTCTCAGTGTGAGGCCCAGGGTTGGTGGCTGCAACTGCTGCAATGACAGTTTGCTTTATCTTCCTATTCCACTTTTGGTCTTTTCCTTCACTGTCCCTATTCTCAAATACCTTTTGGGCTATTTCTACCAGTTCAGATATGACCTTTCCCTTGAATCCCTCTAACTTTTGAAGCTTTTTCCTAATATCCAGGGCAGATTGGGAGACGAATGCAATATTAATTATTCGTCTATTTTCCCGAGCTTCCGGATCTAAAGGGGTGTAGGTCCGATAGGCTTCCATCAACTTCTCCAGAAAAGCTGATGGGGATTCCTTCTCATCCTGAATTATCTCATTTACCTTGGCCATATTGGTAGGCTTCCTGGCTGCAGCTCACACCCCACTGAGCAGAGCTTCGTGGTACCTGGCTATCGCCTCCTTACCTGAATCAGAGTTATAATTCCAATTTGGACAAGTTTGTGGCACCACCCTCTCCACACAGACAGGGTCAGTAGTGGGAGTCCCGTCTTGGCCCAAAACAGTACAACACGCCCCTTGTCAGATTTGCTCATGCTCTTCAGAGGTAAAAAGGACCTGTAAAACCTGTTGACAGTCATCCCAAGTGGGTTAATGAGTAAAGAAAATGGTTTTGAGGAGATGAACAAGCGCCTGAGGTTTCTCAGAGAATGGGGAATTTGCATCTTCCAGTAATAAAGGTCAGTAGTAGAAAACGGGGTGTAGATGAGATGACCCTGGGTCTGGTAATCACTTGTACCTGGTACCAGTTGGAGGGGAAGGAGGGAGGACAAATTAGAAGGCTGAGCAGCAGCAGTAGCCACAGGCAAGGCAGGGTCATAAGAGGATCATAAAAGAATCCTGACCATAAGAGGATCCTGAATGAGTGTGGGAGGGGCTAAGCAGAGGATGGGAGGAGGACGGTGGAGGGGGAGGAGGGGCGGTAGGAGCAGGACGGTAGGGGGGTGGAAGAACAATGGGAGAATCAAGCGGATCTGGGCAGTCTTCCTGGAGGATGGCCAGCTTCGTATCAGCGTCTTTGGACTTGTTTCCTTTTACCTGTTGGGGTTCGGTTAACAAGATAGAAATGCGACTTAGCTTTTTGACCCACGAAGAAGGGTCCACGGCTAAGTCTATCCAAGTATTGATGTAGAGGATTTGGTCAGGATGACCAGGCTTGGAAAAGATCACCTGTCACACGAGATAGAGATCGGGTAAGAGAAAAGAGCCTACAGTTGGCTAACCTGTGCCAAAAGAGGGCCACTCTAGCTCCCACAGAGTTCGCACTTGTCCCCTTTGACACTGTATACCCATTGCAACGAACTCGTTTCTGAAACTCAGAAAAATGTGATAGCAAGACTTCCAAAGGAGTTAGAGGAGAAGATGCCTGACCCATGTTGGAACTGGTGTTTCCTTTTTCTTTTTTTATCCCAGTTGGGGGAACTCAGGGACTGAGGGTTCGCCTAGGTCCAGGCCCTCTAGGAGGAGTTGCCTGACAGCTACTTGCTCCTGTAAGCCGAGTCAGCGTTCAGCCTCTGCAGCCCAAGTGGACAAAGGTTTTTCCCCACCCCTCTGAGCTACTTCAACCAGGAATGGAGCACTACAGGATGCCCCCCCCCCGGTTATTTCCACCTCCGACCCTGGGGTGGGGATATATCTGTTAAAATGAATCCACAAAAGCTAGTTACAGATCTTAAAACCCTGGCACGCAGCCCCTTTTTCTCCTGTCTACCAGCAAGAAACCAGAGTTGTAGCTTAAGGGATGCCAATGAAAGAGAGACAAATCAGGATGTAACAAACCGAAAGTAGAATGCTTTTGACCTGTGGGAAGCTGGGCTCGGTCGAGCCAGTCAAGATGGCGCCGTGACTGGCTGCCAAGTCTTGTGACCTGCACTTGTTTACCAGACCTAGCACATGCGCAGTTGAGGAGCACACGCACCTAGTGCATGCTCATTGCGTGCTTGCTGCTGGAGAACCTATGAGAAGACGCCTGGCCTGCGTGTATATGGCGTGAGAGAGGTGTGATTGGAGGATTGCTTCTGGGGTGATTGGGGAGGGGTTGCTCGTACATAATATAAGCGGGATGGCGGATGTGAATAAAAGAAAAAAGGAGGAAGCTGCACCATCTGTACTGAAGTGTCTGTGTGTCATCTTTCCTGGACTCTGCTGGTCAGAACTCCAGGACTGCGTCATTGACCCTAGTCCAATCAGGGAGGGTTATGGCCCCCAAACCCACTGAGAAAATGAAGATCACAATAAGAAAGATAACAAGAATCCAAACATTAGTGCACCATCCAAGAGTTAGAGAAGCAGCACCCATGGGGAACAAAAGAACAATTGCCTAAAACAGAAAGAAGGAACCACCGTGTACAAGACCGTGGAGTAAACAACAAGTACAACCACAAACACTAAGACTAACCACACAAACCCCGGAATCAGAACCAGAACCTACGAGGCTGGGACGTCTCCGAGCCCCTGGAGATCAAGGTTAGCGACTGTGTCCAGTCAACCTCGGTCTCCCCAGGGAAAAAGTCACGACTCACGAGAACAGATGCCTCCAGAGGGTACCAGATGCCTCTTGCCAAACCTCCAGCGGTTCAGCGGAGACAGGCTGCCACTTGAGCGGCTACGGGCCGAGGAACTTGCTCTCAGCGGCCGCCCCTGGAAAGCCCCTCGGTGCTGGCTGTCCCACTCCGGCCGCCCCCAAGTCTGAGTGTGGTCTGAATCTCGCAGGGGCCTCCAGATGTAAAACCACGCGAAGAACTAAAGATCCACGACCACTTATCTCAGGTAAGGTCAAGAAGCCCTCATTCAGCCGGCGACTACCACTCCCTACAAAGACCGAAATGGCAGCCCCTTCCTCAGGTCCCCTTCCCCTTTTTATAGTGAGTCCACCAGTTCCAGAAGCCGAGTCCGCGGGTTATAATTTGAATTAGCCAACTACAGGGGTCCTCTCCTTATTTGGAATGAAGATCAAAGACTGGGTTCACGAGGTTTTTTTTTTCTTTTCACGGGCTTCTCCGGGGTGAAACTTTCTTTGTTAACTCTTTTCGGGGCTTTCTCTCCTGGGCGGGACTTCCTTTATTAGCTTTTCACTAATCATATCACAGTACCAACACTATTGTAGCCACTAGTTAATCATATGTTTGAACTGGTTGATGTCTAAAGATATTAAAAAATGTATCATTATTATAAAAATAAAAGAAGTCAAGAAAACTTTCTCATTCTTTCATTCTAAAATACACACATGCTTTGAGTTTTTACTTTAGATACTATGAGAAGAGTGCCTGAATTGTGTTACACTTCAAGAGTTCAAAATTTTAAAATATGTGAAGCTAATATAAATGACTTATACATAAGGGGAACTTGAAAACGACAACAAAAATATTTTACAGAATATTTAAGTAAGACTATAATTAAGTAAAATTAAACATTTATTGCTGCCACATATACATATTAAGTGATAAGTTCCTATAGAAACTTGTATACATAATATTTACAATAATTTTGTTTCAAATTCAACATCTTTTAAACCATGTATAGTATTTCTTTAAATTAAATGTCAATAAAAATTTTTAATATAGAACCAGCAGAGAACCTTATAGAACTCAATTCTAAAGGAAACCCATTATTATTATTTTTATTATTATTATTATTATGTGGTACTGGGGATTGAACCCAGAGGCATTCTACCTCTGAGCTACACCGTCAGTCCTTCTTATTTTTTGTTTTTGAAACAGAGTCTCACTAGTCACTAGGTGGCTGAGAGTCTCACTTAAGTTGTTGAGGCTGGTCTTGAACCTGTGATCCTCTGTTTCAGCCTCCCAAGTACTGGGATTACAGGCTTGTACTGCCTGTCCACCACACCTGGACCCGAGTATTATTTGTTAGAAGCTCTAAATATTTTGGGGGAAGATAGTGAGGACTGAGCCCAGGAGTGCTCTACCACTGAACTAAATCCCTAGTCTTTTTTCTTCTTCTTCTTTTTTTTGAGAGAAGGTCTTGCTATGTTACTGAGGCTGGCCACAAACTTGTGCTCCTCCTGCCTCAGCCTCCTGAGTCTCTGGGATTATAGGCGTGGGCCAACTACACATGGTGTAGCTTTAAATACTTCTGAAGGCAAACAAATATCTTTTTTAAAAGTTAAAACCAGACAAGTGCGGTGGCACACATTTGTAATCCCAGTACATGGGAGGCTAAACAGGAGGACTGCAAGTTCAAGGCCAGCATCAGCAAATTAGGAAGGCCCTCAGCAACTTAGCAAGAACCTGTCTCAAAAATAAATAAATAAAAAATAAATAAATAAATAAATAAAGGGCTGGGTGTATATCTCAGAGGTAAAATGCCCCGGGGTTCCATCCTTAGTACACACACACACACACACACACACACACACACACACACACATAGGAACTATGTCTTTGATAGGCTTTTATATATTCATTCTTTAAACAATCAGGGACTCTTTGGGTTTATCATTGCTTACATGAAGGCCTATAATTATTTGATAATTATTTGATAATTATTTGATAATTAGCTGATAATTATTTGGAGAATGAATATAATTTGGGAATCTATTCAATTTTTAGACATCCAAATCACAAAATTTTGTATAAATGATGTCATTAAAAATGAACATATGGCTATTAAAAATGTAAGTGAAAACAGTTTAATAACTGTAGAGCAGTCAAAATACAATATATCTTGGTGTCTGAAAGCAATCATTTTACCATATGCATTTCAGTCTTTTATATTATTCATTTAAAGTTGACAGTTAATTTAAAAACTGAGTTTTAATCAAAGTTGTTTTCAAACATTGTCATAATGTCGCTTTGAAGAGTCATATCAATGGTACCCGCCATCTGTAGAAAAGAGAACATTTTAATTACTTTAAAAATGTATGCCTTTATAATAGCTACATAAAAATGATTATGCAACATTTTGGAACAGATAATACAAAATGCAAACTATTTAACATAATGAATTTGTATATAATTTTTCATTTGTTAGACTGCTACTTGGTTTTTGTTAATATATTATTCATGTGACAAAAAATAAAACCCGTAAGAACATGAAGAATAGTTTGACCTCTTTCTCCAAGTAAGACAGGAATCTCTCCATATTGATAGAGTGGGTATTAATAAGAATATGAACTGAGAGGTGGGCATGGTGGTACATGCCTGTAATCCCAGTAACTAAGGAGGGTGAGATAGGAGGATCATAAATTCAAGGCCAGCCTGGGAAACTTAGCAAGACCCTGTCTCAAAACAACAACAATAAAAAATTAAGCTGGGCATGGTGGCACATGCCTGTAATCCTAGTACTTGGGAGGCTGAAACAGGAGGATTGCATGTTTGAGAATAGTCTCAGTAACGTTGCAAGACTCTCAGCAACCTGGCAAGACCCTGTTTCAAAACAAAAAATACAAAAAAAGTTCAGTCCCCAGTACCACACACACAAAAAATAATTAAAAGGAAGGAAGGAAGGAAGGAAGGAAGGAAGGAAGGAAGGAAGGAAGAAAAGGGAGGTAGCTCAGTGGTAGAAAGCTTGTCTAGCATGTATGAGGCCCTGGCTTCAACCCCTAGTACTGCAAATAAATAAATAGAATAAAATAAGAATATGAATTGAGAGTGTACAGTTTTATTTATTTCTGTAGCCAACACAATGCTAGACACATAAAAGTATTCTCTTAATGAACTAATATTTTTCCTATGTGGGAGAATTATAATGGGCTTTCCTTGATTCTGCCACTTGCTAATTGTGTAACCTAAGGCAAATTATTGAAGCAAGATTATTCTTTATAGAGGCATTTGTGAAGATCAAATCAAATTGCACATACGACACTCAGAAAAATGCTTTTTATTGAATGCTAAAAAGAAAAAAATAAGCTAAAGTAGAAAAAAGCTAATTAAGACAAAGTAAAAATGTTTACTGTATTATGAAACTTTTTCTAAATGTTCTTGTTATATAGGTTAGATATTCTTGGCCATCTGAAACGACATCAAATAATTTAAAAGTCCTGTCTCCCCTGAAGAGCAACAGACCAGAGTGACCAGGTAAAAGCACCAATTTGCAACCAGTTGGCTGGTTTCCTGGATGTGGACTGGCATTCTCATTGGCTATGTAGGACAAGATTTGGGATTATGACCTACCTACCTAAATGATAATAAAAGAGTATGTCTGACTCAATAAACTACAAAAATTTCTTATAAATTGTGTTAAGATACAAAAAGATTCTCCTTAAATTCTAAACTAGGCTACTTTCCTACTGTCCAGCCCCTAGAATATCAAAGGTCTAGCTTTCCTGAAAATCCTCCTTTTAAGCCTGCAATGTGAGAGTTGGAGATGCTGTCCTAGTCTAAATGTCATGCCGTACTACTATAATACAGACATACTAGAAAATTTAAAGAATATGTAATAAAACCTGCTTTTATTTAAAGGTTGTAAGTATAGTCTTATTTTAGATTCTCTTCCATCTTGACTAAAATCTGTACAGGTGGAGTACTTACTGATAGAGAACCAGTTACTCTCTATAACTGGTTCTCTCTATAACTCTTTTATAACAATTAGCCTTGGATATCATGACTTAAATACTAGCTAATGCTCTTTGCAGCTGATACCATACAAGAGATATTCCTCTCTCTCCTCATAGACACTTCAACTATTCAAATTGAAGATCAAAAGCTTGGTCAAGGAACATGGCATGAGGTGAACTTTTGGGGACTCTGCTAAATGTCAAATTATTAGTTTTTTTCCCAGGATGAATCAGTCAAATAGCAAAGTTAAGGGTTTAGGTTGTCAAGAATGATAATAGAAAGCCAGCTGTGGTGGTGCACACCTGTAATCCGAATACTTGGGAGGCTGAGACAGGAGGATAGCAGGTATGAGGCCAGCCTCAGCAATTTAGTGAGGCCCTCAGCAATTTAGCAAGACCCTGTTTCAAAACAAAAAATAAGAGCCCGGCGTGGTGGCACATGCTTATAATCCCAGTACTTGAGAGGCTGAGACAGGAGGATCCGGGTTCACGGCTAGCCTCAGCTACTTAGTGAGGCCTCCGCAACTTAGTGAAACCCTGTTTCAAAATAAAGAATAAAAAATAGGGCTGGGGGTGTAGCTAGGAGGTAGAATGCCCCTGGGTTCCATCCCCAGTACCACAAAAATAAATAAATAAATAAATAAATAAATAAATAAATAGGGCTGGGGGTATAGCTTGGAGGGAGAATGCCCCTGAGTTCAATCCCCAGTACCACAAAAACAAAAACAAAAATGAAACATAAAGGAAAAAAAGAATTCCAAGCTGGGCGTGGTAGCACACACTTGTAATCCCAGTACTTGGGAGGCTGAGACAGGAGAATCACAGGTTCACAGCCAGCCTCAGCTACTTAGTGAGGCCCTCTGCAACTTAGTGAGACCCTGTTTCAAAATAAAGAATACAAAATAGGGCTGGGTGTGTAGCTCGGAGGTAGAATGCCACTTGGTTTAATCCCCAGTACCGCAAAAAAAAAAAAAAAAGAATTCCAAGAATTAAAAAAGAGCATCAGTGAGCCGGGTGTGGTGGCACATGCCTATAATCCCAGTAGTTGGGATGCTGAGACAGAAGGATCAAAGGTTCGAGGCCAGTCTCAGCAATTTATCCAGACTCTGTTTCAAAAACAAAAACAAGCTGGGCGTGGTGGCGTGCACTTGTAATACCAGTACTTGGGAGGCTGAGACTGGAGAATCTGGATTCATGGCCAGCCTCAGCTACTTAGTGAGGCCCTCCACCACTTAGTGAGACCCTGTTTCAAAATAAAGAATAAAAAATAGGGCTGGGGTGTAGCTCGGAGGTAGAATGCCCCTGGGTTCAATCCCCAGTACAGCAAAATAAAACAAAAACAAAAACAAAAACAAAAACAAGCCGGGCGTGGTGGCGCACGCTTGTAATCCCAGTACTTTGGGAGGTGGAGACCGGAGGATCCGGGTTCGCGGCCAGCCTCAGCTCTCACTCTGTCTCTCTCTCTCTCTCTCTCTCTCTCTCCTTAGTGAGGCCCTCCGCAACCTCGTGAGACCCGGTTTCAAAATAAAGCATAAAAAAATAGGGCCGGGGGCGTAGTGCAGAGGTAGAACGCCTCTGCGTTCAATCCC
>PVJS01034031.1:0-21813 GCA_004027185.1 Glis glis
TCAGCCTCCCAAGTACTGGGATTACAAGTGTGTGCCACCACGCCTGGCTTGCAAAAAAAATTTATAAGCTTTTTTTTTGTGTGTGTGTAGTACCGGGGATTGAACGCAGGGGCGTTCTACCTCCGCGCTACGCCCCCGGCCCTATTTTTTATACTTTATTTTTAAACCGGGTCTCACGAAGTTGCGGAGGGCCTCACTAAGGGGAGAGAGAGAGAGAGAGAGAGAGAGAGAGAGAGAGAGAGCTGAAGCTGGCCGCGAACCCGGATCCTCCGGTCTCTGCCTCCCAAAGTACTGGGATTACAAGCGTGCGCCACCACGCTTTATAAGCTTTTTTTTTATGAGTAACCCCAGAAAAATCCTAATGGACACGAGACTGACATCATCAAGCAATAATTTGTCTTTTTTATGGGAAGAAAGCTCCATTTAAGGATCTCCTTCCTTAAAGGATAAGCTCAGTAATGTACTAAAGGAAAAAACATGTCATATTAGTAAGTTTCATGATGAAAACTACTGTCTGTTTAGAAATTACACTGGCTTACTTTCCATGCATTACAACAGAATAGAAAAAAATTTCTGTGTCTTAATACTAATTTAGGCTGATACCTAGAGCACATAATGTCTACCCTGAAGAGGCAATGACAAGCGGAATTAGCCTACCTCTTTCCTTTGGGACAGTTGCCAGGTCTCCTTTATGAAGGTTGGCTGTGGGCTGTGCAGATTTCCCTTGGGTTTTTCCATTATCAGAAGAGTCATGAGAGTCATGAAATCCTGGGACCCATCAGAATATTGAAGAATTCCACCTTAAGCAGAGAACTTGAAGCAAGAAAGGAATATTTGAATGTTGATTATAATTGCATTTTATGGGATATGAAGTGATTATAAAATCCTTTTACATGCTTTGCCCTTTTGATGTCCTGAAATTTCTGTATTGTGGCAATGAACAGAACCAAAGTAAGGCCTAGCCTAATTCTAAATTTTAAGATAGTTTTTCAAGAATAATACATGACCAATATGCAATTAAGTAGGCTCTAGCTTCTTGATACACATTTTGAAATTTTTAATTTGAGAAATGAAATAAAGATTTTTGTTTTGGGGGGAAGAGTTTCCAGACAGAGAATAGCAATAAATATGCAGATGAGTTCACAACCACAGAGTCTTAGATCAGTAGTAAAGGATGACCCCCGGAGCAGCAGCATCTGCATCCCCTGAGAACCTGTTAGTAATGGACATTCTGTACTCCCACCCCAGATCTGCTGAATCAGGAATGCCAGTGTGTGTGTGTGTGTGTGTGTGTGTGTGTGTGTGCGTGTGTGTGTGTGTACATGCGTGTGCATGGACCACAGCAATCTGTTTTAAGTAGCCCTCCATGTTATTCTTGTGCCTGCTAAAGTTTTTTCCTTTTTCCCCTAAAGTTTAAGAATCACTGTTTTACATGTAATCTAAATACCCAAAGTAAAGTGTTTATTAGGCAAAATGTTGGATGTTAATGCAATGAATATCAGGTTGTCATTTAAAGGTGGAAGTTTGTAGATGAAGTCATTTAAATTTTAAAACGAACTCAGAATTATGTATAAGTTATAATGAGATCATTAAAATTATGTATAACAGGAAATCTGGAACATCAAATTTATAAAATTGGGGATTTAGAGGACTGCCCTAGATGTATGTACATGTGATCATGTTGTATTGACATTGTTTATTAGTTTATCGTTTATTTATAAGGTCAATACACATTGAAGGAGAAAAATATGCCTACTACCAGAGATAATATATTTATTTTTAAATGTACAATAAATAAAAGAATCATTTGCTAAAAGTATACCAGATTCATATTAATTAACAGATGAATAATATTTTGTCAAATTGAAAAGGCCAGTTGCTTATTTTTAAGTAAACATACAACTGAGAGAAGTAGAGGCTTCTTTGCCAATACATCTGCTTTCTTTATACTGTTCATAAAACACTTCACACTCCCTAAGTTGAAGACCAGCTTTCCCCAGGGTGCCACAACTGAAACATTCCAGTTAAAATACTACATGACATTCAGAGCTTGGAATCCCCTCTCCCTTTTATCTCTTTCTCAACCTCTGAGTTGCTAAAGGGGAAAAATCCACATATTCTGATTTCATAGAAATAACTGCTAGAACAGAAACAAATGTCTAATATTTGACTCATTATAATCCATAGATATGAATTATATGAGATTTAAAAGTTCATGATGCCTGAGGATTGGGTTATATGAGAGTTTCACTTAAACAAGAGCCTTTCACCTCAAAACCATTATTTAGAATCTAGACATGGACAATGACAAAATGCTATAAACTCCTGACCCCTAAGATTTGTTCCAGTTCTAAATGCCTGGTAATTCTATGAGTCGACTGTAGTTTCATGGCTATGGAATTGTGTAGCCTTCATGCCTTATGTACATTTAATGTATTTAATATATACATACCATATAGAAAGATATTACAATAGTCCAAGGGTGAGGTCATATTCTTCTTACTGGGGAAGTGACAAGTTTGAATAGATACAACATAATGCTGAAAGAAATGCTGTAGGGACTCATAATCTATCCACTCATTCACCTTAGATCCCCATAGAAAAGTGTTCAAATAAATAAGCATTAATAAGCAAAAGTAGAAGGTGGGCGTTGTGGCCCATTCCTGTAATCCCAGTACTTGAGAAGCCGAGATAAGGAGGATCACAGGTTCGAGGCCAGCCTCAGCAACTTAGCTAGGACCTCAGGAACTTAGACCCCGTTTCAAAATAACAACAAAAAATAAATAAATAAATAAAAGAGGGCTGGGGGTGTAACTCAGAGGTAGAATGCCCCTGAGTTCAATCCCCAGTGAGACACACACACACACACACACACACACACACACACACACAGATGAAAAGTCCTACCTTCTAAAATTTAACCTCATTAGATTCAACGGATTAATGTTCTAGTAAGTCATAGAATGTTTAGAGTACACCAGTTTTCTTTCTGGTGATTTCTAGGAGGTATCTAACATAGGAAATGACACATACACTCACACACAGTCCATTCGTTACATTAAGTCTGCAAGGTATCCTAAGGGAAAGGCAAAAGTTCTGTCCATAGGAGGGGTGACCACAGATTCCTTCATTAAATGATTCACTTGCAGGTCATTTTGCTATAGCTCAGGTAAGTGGACTTAGGGATCATAATATTGAGTTGTCACTAAATAAAAATGGATGAATACTTAAAAAGATCACTTCCCCCTAATTAAAAAAAACAAAATGTGAAGATGATACTGATAATGCAAGTGCAAGTAAAAAGTGGCAGAATTCTGTTTGCTTCTGACAGATTCCATCCCAAGCTCCAGAGCGTCACTGAATGCACAGGACATAGAGCAAGACCCTTGAATTGTTGTATCCCCAAAGTCTTAAACCCAGATCTTTCAAAAGTAACAAAACATATTTAATCAGATTGTACTTATCAGGGGACCAATGTTTTTAAAAACTATTAAGTAAAAATAAATATTTAAAATTTAATTAAAACTAAAATTTAATTGGAATAAAATTAAATTTCATTTTTGTTTATCTTCTTAAGTCATTTTTTGAGATATAATTTATATCAAGTAAAATTCACGCTGTCCAAGAGTTTGATGAATTTAAGCATGTGTATATAGTCATATAATAACTGCTGATATTATAGAATATTTCCATCATCTCCACAAGTTTATTCATGTCATTTTGCATTCGTCCTCTCTTCCCCCTAATCTGAGTGCCTGGGAACAAGTAATCTTGTCATATAAATGGAGTCATAGTATGCAACTTTTTTTTTTTTCGGTACCAGGGATTGAACGCAGTGGCGTTCTACCTCCGCGCTACGCCCCCGGCCCTATTTTTTTTTTTATACTTTATTTTGAAACCGGGTCTCACAAAGTTGCGGAGGGCCTTACTAAGGAGAGAGAGAGAGAGAGAGAGAGAGAGAGAGAGAGAGAGCTGAGGCTGGCCGTGAACCTGGATCCTCCGGTCTCCGCCTCCCAAAGTACTGGGATTACAAGCGTGCGCCACCACGCCCGGCAGTATGCAACTTTTTTAGGGGCTTCTTTCACTTAGCATTGAATGCTTTAAAAATTTTTAATCTTTATATAATAGTAGATTCACATATAAGAAACAAGAGAGGGAGAGACCCATGTACCTTTTACCCAATTTCCTCCATAGGTATAGTGATACCTCATGTATTCTTGATGCAAACTCTTTATCTGATACACACTTTGCAAACTATTTTATCTCAGTCTGTTATTTTATTTCTATTTGTATACATATCATACAAACTACATAATATATATTAATAATGTAATATGAAAAGCCTAGGGAGTTCTTGTTTCCTCTTTACTTATCCCTCAACCCAACCTCCTTTTCTGTGTGTTTTTTTTTAACTCTTTTGGTAGCTAGAGTTGATACCAAACAGCCTTTCTCACTACCTACCAGTCTAAGTTTTTTATTTCCCTTTGTGGTGGGTAGATTAGGTACCCTGAAAGGTGTACACATATGTTGGGGCAGTATTGATGTTATTATATGCAATTGATTTTTCAGACAAAATATAAACAACTTAAATATTTTAATCATTTATTATTAAGTGATTCTAGACATCTGAAAGCAGGAAAATGGTGTGAATGGAGGGCTGGGGATCTCCATCTATGTCTTTATTTATCCCCAATCTAAATTCCTCCTGTTTGCTGAGGACTGACCCTCTTCCTCTAGTCTTACTGTTACCAAAATCTTGGGAATTATCCTAACAGCCCCAAACTTGGGGATTATCATAGACTTCCCTTTTTCTCACGAATGATTCGTCATTACATCTGTCCAATCATACCTTCTATATATCTCTGCATTGTTTCTCTCTTCTCCAGTCCTCTACCACTGTCCTGTGAAAGGTCTCCTTTATCCACTTCCTGATTCTGTGGTTCTCAAATTTTGGTGTGATTAGACTCACACCAAACAAGAACCTGTCCTTGGTTTCCATTCCTAGAGTTTCTGATTCTGTAGGCCTGGAGTGGAGCTAGTGAATTTATATTTTTCCCAAGTTCTTAGATATCTGATTCTGAGGTTATTGGTCCAGAGACCATATGTTGAGATCCACTGACCTAGACTCTGACAGAAGATTCCCATAACCCCCTAGAATCCCTGTCCACTTTCTTAACAAATAAAATTGAAGCTTCTTACTACCCTTATTTAAAGAGAATGAAATCCATCCCATATTTAAAGAGAATGAAAGTGGGTAGCACATTCATTTCAGGTGCTCAGTAATAGCGAGGATCCAGAGATGAACAAGTAAGTCACTCTCAGTGCCTCTAAGTATGTACAATCTAATGGATATGCCAAAAGACTGTAGGTGGCAGAACACTGGCTTCGTGGCATGTGACCTGCACAGTCACACAGGGTCCTGTGTTTAGTAGAGCCCCTTACCTTGTTGATATCCTTCATAACTTTGAATGAGTGCATTTTCATTTTGTACTAGGCCTTACAATTGTGTGCCAGTCCTTGGGTAGTAGGATGGCCAGCCATAAGAAAGTTTATTTCAGCTTTTGCTGCTCATACAGAGACCATGGCCAGGGCTTTCATTTCAGTGCCTCATCCAAAGATTCCCTGATGATTGAGCCTCATTGAACTTAGCTGACCTGGCTTTATAGCCAGGTCTTTACTAGGCAGTGATGGTGGTAAAAGTTCTTTTGGGTGACTCGGGCCATGAAAGCGAAAATTGTCATTAGCCCCAGAGAGTATAGTAGGGGATACCACTTGATAGGTTTTCTAGAAAGTCTTTCAACTTTGTGGAAACTCAGAAATCATTGTGATACATTTTCCTGTTGAGAACTGGACAGCATGTCAGCTACCACACATCAGTGGAATCGGCAGTCACCTTATATTTAGACCTGGGAGAACTGGTAAACATCAGTAGTTTATCATACCCAATCCCCGTCCATGGCTAGATTCTACATGGGACTGGCGAGGTGAGAGGCAATCAAATAACCCCATCCTCAGGCATCATCTTGCTATTCTTGAATCATCTATAATTTATTTTGAACTCAAAGTCATAAAACATGAGAATGTCATCAAAACGGGTGATATGCTTTCTGCAAAATTTATCTTTAGGCCTTTATGAGAGCAACACTGCCAATATCTGTCGAGAGCCAGAAAGGAGGGAGCGCCCCAAAGAGTCAGGTCCTCATTTTTCCTGGGACTTTACTCTTCAGAGGTCTTGTTTTGTAAAGGAAATAGTGGGAAATTACTTTCCATCAGGGTGTGTTATGTGTGTGTGTGTGTGTGTGTGTGTGCGTGCACGCACGTGCACATGCACGGGGTGGTGGTTGAGGAGTTGGGGTGTACATGCTTAAGTGAATATTAAAGCCTAATTGTGTGACTTAGCATTCGAAAACTTCACATTCCTCCTACGACTTGAGGGAGTAAAATGAGCCTATTATCATTTTCAGGCCAGATGTTTTACTTAACTGAGCCAGTCTGATCCCTGCACCTGTCTGGGACCAGCAGTTGCAGGATTACTGTAAGAGGCTGAATTTAAAAATCTGGACAACTGTTAGTGAACAAGCGAATGGTGTGAAAACGAACAGGCTTCCAGCATAAAGGATTTACTGTTTATGACATCAGGCAACGCACATCACTGGCAGGAGAACGTGAGCATGCCCTGCTACCTCTCTCTCCCTGCACGCTCATTTACATTACCAAGTGACAATTACAGGGACTTTGAGTGAGTGCAGAAACAGAAGTAGGGGATTGGGCTTGGGGTTGGAGGAAACAGAGACATATTATACCATCCATCTGTGAGACAGCCGTGGAGTTACATGGAATTATATATTATTTCTGGTGGATTATGACAATTACAAAAGGAAGAAAACAAGCCCCACCCCTATGAAGATTTTTTTTAACCACACATCTTCAAGGATGCAATGGCTTGTTACCCAGAAGTAATTACCTCCCAAAGGATAATTTGCTTTTCTTATAATATAGAAGGTAAGCATACTAGTTTATACAAAAGCACAGTGAAAGCAAACCTTTTGTGTTTTAACCAAGGCTAGACTAAATGCAACTGGGAAATTCTGACTGATATCAACAAGTAAGTAGACTTCTCTCACTTAAAGGCAAAACACACACATAAACACACACACACACACACACACACACACTTAAGTTGCATATTTGCTTCACCCATCAGGCTAAAATATGAAATATAATGCTTTCCTTTAGAGTAACTGAGTTTTGGTATGTTGCATTTTTTTGTTGCCATTTTTTAGCTTTTTGTCATATCTAACTGATACATACACACACACACTGTTATGGTTTGAATCTGGATTATTCCCCAAAGTCTCATGTGTTAAAGCCTTGGTCCTCAGTACAGCAATGTTCAGAGGTGGGGCATTAGGGAAGTGATCTGATCATGAGGGCACTAGCCTTATCAATTTGTTAACCCATTGATAAATTTATAATCTTAATGAACTATTGGGAGGTGGTAGAAACTAGGAGGTGGAACCTAGTTGAAGAGTGGGTTCTTGGGGCCAGGGCCTTGGGGAATATATCTTGTTTCTAACCTCTCTTTCTCTCTCCCTCTTTCTCTCTCTCTCTCTCTCTCATTTCTATCTCATCTTCTTTCTGGCTGTCATGAGGTGAATAGCTTTCCTCTGACACACTCTTCTGACGTGATGTTTCTGCCTCACTATAGGCCTAGAAGCAATGAGTCAGCTGACCCTGGACTGAAGTCTCTGAAACCATGAGCCAAAATAAATCTTTCCCCCTTTAAGTTGTTTTGTACTCAGGTATTTTGTCACAGTGACAGAAAGCTAACACACACACACACACACACACACACACACACACAGCTTAAAATAATGACTAATGTCTTGCTTAAGGAAAAAAAGGATTTTTTTGGGGCGGTACTGGGGATTGAACTCAAGGGCATTCTACCTCCAAGCTACATTCCCAACCCTATTTTTTTATTCTTTATTTTGAAACAGGATCTCACTAAGTTGCGGAGAGCTTCACTAAGTAGCTGAGGCTGGCTGTCAACCTGTGATCCTCCTGTCTCAGCCTCCCAAGTACTGGGATTACAAGCATGCACCACCACGCCTGACTGAGGAAAAATATTTTTAATGTGGATTTGTTTATTTAAGAGAATCAAAAGAGATTTGGAGTGTAGCAACTGGGGTTTATACCCTGGTTGCACTTTGCCACTGCATGTAACCTAGGGCAAGGCACCCTACCTCCCTGAGCCATTGGTTCCTCAGTTTGTAAGGATCATGAAAGCTAATGCATATGAAAAACACTTTATAATTTGAAAAATGGTTTGCACTTTAGCTCTTACTTTCAATCAAATTTATGAAAGGAAATCTGAAACAATTTGTAGAACATTATTTTAAGAATAGTGAGGAAACAAAATTCATTTACCGTAAAAACAACAGATACATATTTCAAACACATAGAAATAGACATGGATTTTCCCAAATAGGTTTCAAAAGAGGACTTTTCCTTTATGAACTTCAGTCATGTTAGTGTCCTTGTATTCATTCCACCAGTGACCCAATTGGCCACCTTTCATGTGACAGTCCAAAGGATAGGGTGATAATGGGACACAGTACTTGTCTTCAAGGAGTTTCAGACTATCCAAGGAAGGTAGCCATCACAAACACAATACATAAAAAACCATTGCATTGTAAATGCGATGTGCTGTGGAAGGGGATGCCTAAGGGCCAAAAGAGCATGTAATCTGAGTACTTGACCCAGTACAGAGGGTCCGCCAAGGTGTGTCTGAGGAAGTGACATTTACATTTTATATGCTCTCATATAATAGAAGCCACACACGCTTTTCTTTAGTTTGGAACTGTGGTTTCTATTGTTCCTTCAGGTACTTTATATTAGAAAAAGTAAATTTTTTTAAAGGGGTGTAATATATGCTATGTTTTGCTTCTTTTTTTTCTGGGCTTCTTTTGTTTGCAAATGTGATCTCAAAATTGAGGTGAGCAAGACGGGAAATGTATCAACTTACATAACTGAATAGTACTGGTTTCTACTGTGGCTGGATATTGGGGTAAACTCTATCATCAAGATTAGGCTGTTTCCATCTCTTAGTCTCCACTTTCCTGGGATAGCTTTATTTTCTGATGGGCTTTCTCTATGAACAATCTTCTCATTCCTAGTAGCTCCAAAAGAAACTACTAAACAGAACCTTTTTGGCCAGACCTGGGTCTTGTGCCCACTTCTGGAAATGAAGGGTCAGGTTAACAGCATACCAATCACACTGAGAGTGTGTATGTGTGTGTATGTGTGTGTGGGAGTGTTCAAGCATAACCATAAAATGGAGAAGTGCAGGTAAGGCAAGGAAAAACACTTGTTCATCATATGCTGGAGCTAATCTCTTTTATCTGGTATAATGATCCTCTAACTTTAAAGCATTTCTGTAATAGTTTTCTGTGGCTATGTAAAATATGACTACAAACATAGCATCTTAAAGCAATGGCATTTTTTAGTCCACAGTTGTATATGTCAGAAGTCTGGTGTCGCAAGGTTGACTCAGTTCAGGGTATCACAGGATAAAAGTGTCCGGTGGGTTGCATTCTCATCTGAGGCTCTGGTGAAGAACCCGCTTCCCAGACTCATTCAGGTCACTCGCCAGGTTATTATTTGTGGTTGTAGACCGAGGTCCTTGTTTGCTTGCTGACTGTCAGCTGGGGCCACTCTCAGCTCCTGAAGTCTGTCTGTATTCCTTGCCAGGCCACGTGGCTGGCTCCCTGCAGTAACAGAGAGCTGCTCAGGCTTCAAATCTCTGACTTCTTTCTTTGCTTGTACACCCAAATTTAAAGGGGATATATAGTTGGGCATGGTAGCACATGCTTGTAATCCCAGTACTTGGGAGGCTGAGATGGGAGGATCAGGGTTCGCGGCCAGCCTCAGTTGCTTAGTGAGGCCCTCTGCAACTTAGTGAGACCTTGTTTCAAAATAAAGAATAAAAAATAAGGCTGGGGGGTGTAGCTTGGAGGTAGAATGCCCCTGGATTCAATCCCCAGTACTGAAAAAAGTACTATAGGTGTGTGTGTATAGCACCTTTCAATAGGTATCAGTCATTTTTACTGTAAATGAATGTTGTTTCCTCATCATTCTTGAAATAATGTTATACAAATTAACTTCAAGCTTTCTTCTATAAATTTAATTGAAATTTGTCCCCTTTAAATCTGGGTCTACATATGCCCAAACATAGGCTGAATATTATTCCTTATCTGAAATGCTTGAAACCAGAAGTGTTTTTGATTTTTTATTTTTTTCCAGATTTTAGAATATTTGAGATATTGTAGGGATGGGTCTCAAGTGTAAACATGAAATTAATTTATGTTTCATATACACCCTATAGACATACCCTGAAGGTAAATTTATGTAATATTGTTGATTCTGTGCATGAAATAATTTTTCATGATGTAGAATTTTCCACTCCTGGCATCATGTCAATGCTCAAAATGTTTTAGATTTTGGAACATTTCAGATTTTCACATTAGGCATGCTCAACCTGTATATAAAATACTTATTATGTATATATGCATATATTTATTTATTTAGTTATTACAAAGAATTGATTTACATGACTGAGTGCTAGTTAAGCAAGCCTCAAATCTGCAGGGCAGGCAGACAAAAGATCACAAGTAAGATGGGATGCTATGGACACACTTCAAAGCTGTAGTTCAGAGGCAATAGTTAAGACAGAAAGATCCAGGTAAAGGAGAGACTCAGCTTCTGTAGACCCAGTTACTATTTGGATTCTAAGTCAGGAAATACCTGAGCCTTCCTCTATAGAGCTTCCATATGATAAGGTAGGCCCACTCAGCATAATCTTATTATCTTAAGGTCAGCTGATTTGGGGCCTTAATTACATCTGCAAAATCCCTTCACATTTAATTGCAAAACAGAGGCTAGGAATCTTCCAATTCTGCCTACCACATCTATCATTATGATCTTCTGACTCTATAGAATTTTTATCAATGTTTTCCAAAAAATTTATCCCAGGAATATACTATTTGCAGTAGAATAGGACAGATTTTGCTACTGTTTGTTGAGAAATATAGAGACAGATAGCCTTTAAAAACTAAGAGGATTGGCCAGGTTTGGTGGCGCATGCTTGTAATCCCAGTACTTTGGGAGGCGGAGACCGGAGGATCTGAGTTTGGGTCCAGCCTCATCTCTCTCTCTCTCTCTCTCTCTCTCTCTTTCTCTCTGTCTCTCTCTGTCTCTCTCTCTCTCCCTCCCTCCCACTCTCTCTCTCTCTACTTAGAGAGGCCCTCTGCAACTTCGTGAGACCCGGTTTCAAAATAAAGTATAAAAAATAGGGCTGGGGTGTAACGCGGAGGTAGAACGCCCCTGGGTTCAATCCCCGGTACTGAAAAAAACAAACAAACAAACAAACAAACAAACAAACAAAAAAAAAAACTAAGAGGATTGCAGGGTACAGTGGTGTACACCTGTAATCCCAGTACTTGGGAGGCTGAGACAGGTGGATGATCACAGGTTCAAGGACAGTCTCAGCAATGTAGCCAGAGCCCCAGCAACTTAGCGAGACCCTATTTCAAAATAAAAATAAAAATAAAAAGATCTGGGAGTGTAGCTCAGAGTAGAATGCTTCTGGGTTAAACCTTCTGTACCCCCCCTCACACACAAACAAACCAACCAAAGAAAAAAACTAAGGAGATTGTAAACAGTGAAAGTCTACTCTGAAAATATATTGACTAGTCTTCATGTAGGTCAAAATTGAAAAATCATAAAGAGATAAAGCATAAGAGTTCATTAATAACTTTTGAATTAGGTTGTGAAGTACTATGACAGATACAAAAAATAGGTTATAATTCATCATGCCATTTTCACTAGATACAAGTACATCCTATTTTACAGCAGGAAAAATGAAGCAGTGCCAAATAGGTACTCAATTTCTGAATACCTGATGAACTAATACATAAAATTATTTTACACAAGAGTTGTATAACCAGAGGAAGGATGCTGAGATCTGGGTATATATACTTCTACAATATGAACACCATTTGATGTGGTGCATGTGTTATTTTTGCCTGCCTCACCTAACTGCCTTTTATAAAAAATTAACTTTTTATAAATTGACAAAAATTGTATATATGTATGGTGTAAAAGGTGTTGTTTTATACCATATATTATGAAATGGCTAAATCAAAATAACTTATACATTCATTACCTCACATAATTACTACTTTTGGTAGTAAGAACACTTAAAATCCATTCTCTTAGCAGTTTTCAGAATACAATACAATGATATCGCTAGACATAGTGGCTCACACCTGTAGTCCCAGTACTTTGGAGGCTGAGATAGGAGGTTCAAAACCAGACTTAGCAACTGAGCAAGACTCTCAGCAACCTAGGGAGACTCTGTTTCAGAACAAAAATTAGAAAGGGCTGGGGGTGTAGCTCAGAGGTAGAAGGTCCCTGGGTTCAATTCCCAGTACCACTAAAGTAAAAAACAACAACAAAAAGAATAGAATACATTGCTATTAACTATAGTCACGTGTTTTACAATACATTTGTTGAGCTTATGTCTTCTAACTGAAATTTTATGTCCTTGGAACAACATCTTTCCAATCTTCCACCCCTATAAATTCCAGATAACTACCATTTACTCTTTGCTTCTATGAATTTACCTCTTTTAGATTCCATGTATAAGTGAGATCACGCAGTATTTTATTTTAGTGCCTGGTTTATTTTACTTAACATAATTTCAGATTCATTCATGTTGTTGAAAAATGGCAGGATTTCATTTGTTTTGATGGCTGAAGAGTGTTCCATTGTGTAATACACACCACAATTTCTTTATCCATTTGACCATTAATATTCCCCACTTTCAGCAAGGACAGATTATCTAGACAGAAAATCAATTTAAAAAATCAGACTTCAACTACATTTTAGACCAAGGGGACCTAACAGACAAATATAGAACATTCTATGCAACAGCAACAAAAATACACATTCTTCTCAAGTGCACATGGAAAATTCTCCAGGATAGATCATATGTGAGGCCACAAGACAAATTGTAACAAGTTTAATAAGATTGAAATAATATAAAGTTTATTTTCTGACCACAATTATATGAAATTAGAAACCAATAACAGAAGGAATTTTGGAAAATTCACAAATACATGGAAATTAAGCAACATGATCCTGAACAACCAATGGGGCAAAGAAGAAATTAAAAGGAAAATGAAAACAAAAACCTTGAGACAAAAGAGGAAACAGAACATACCAAAACTTATGGATGCAGCAAGAGCAGTTCTAAGAAGGAAGCTTATAGCAATAAATGCCAATATTGAAAAAGAAGAAAGATCTCCAATAAATTACTTAACATTACACCTCAATGAACAAAAGTAAGCCTAAAGTTAGTAGAGGAAAGGAAATAATAAAGATCTAAACAGAAGTAAACAGAAGTAAATGAAATAAAGAGTAGATAAATAATAGATATGATCAATGAAACAGCTTGTTTTTTTGAAAGGGCAATGCTGACAAACCTTTAGCTAATGGCCTTCAAATGAAGCTGCCAGATTCAAAGCCTTTGGTGGGCAGCTCAGCTCACTACATGTCCTGGTCCGCCGGCTACAGCTGATTGGAGCAGGTGGAAAACTGACCTGGGGAAGACAACCCATTGGGTGATCCTTGAGCCAGGTTACTCAGTAGGCACTCACTGGGGCAGCAAAATTGAGAGAACACCAAAATTTCTTTTGAAAATATTTACTATTAAAGTTTTTTTTTAAAATAAAAGTTGTCACCAGGGGGAAAAATCAGGACTTTGCCATACTTATTTTATTGTTAAAATAATTTCAAATTTTTTATTATATATGTGAAACATAATATAATTTTTAGTGTTTTGGATCCCTAAATTTTTTGATCCGATAGTCAATGCCTGCCATATTCTGTCCCTGGAGAATTTTTAAGGACTTGTAGAAATAGGAGTGTATGAGATTATGAGTATTGGACTTAAGATCAAATTGAGTTGGGGCCAGAGTTTGCCTTGTAGCAGGATATTATTGTATGTCAGCTGAAGTGATGTAAGAGCAGGAGCAGCCTTGGGGGGGTTCTTCAAGAAATAGTGAATAGACAGGCAGATGAACTGGAGAGAATCACCCAGTTTCTGGAAGGCAGGAATATAGACTGGAGGTGCCTAGAGACATTCTTACTTTCCTAAACCCACACTATAATGCTGGATTTAAGTCCTATGAGACTCCCTTGTCTTCTTTTGTAGACTTCCTTTTATGAGTTCTTAGAATGTATTTCTGTTTTACAAAACCAAATAATTCCAGACCATGACACCAAATAATGCCTCCCCATTTAATGAGACAATTCCCATGCATTCATTCTTATTCTATAGACTTGTTAAGCACAGATGGTGTCAGGCTGGGCAGCAAGGAAAACAGTAGGTGTATACTCATGTCCTTAGCCTCAGGGAACTTATAGTTCAGTGGGATAAAAATGTGTGCATAGCCAATGCAGCAGAGATGGTTTGTACAAAGATGTAAAGGGAGACCAGAGAAGTTGTTGCTTATGACTGGTGTGGTTGTAGAAGGCTTCAAATAGGAGGTTCCATCCATGCAGAGCCTTGAAGAATGGGTTCTTTAATGGAAGGAAATTTCCAGGAGTGGTCCTTTGGCTCTAAGACTCTATGGTCAATCAACAGGAAGTCAGTCAAAGCACACATGAGAGAAAATCAGCTGTAGGCAGAGCTCAGACACACTGGGGTTCTGCCCCAACCCCCCATTGCCTGGCCCTCATACTACCTCTGCTTGCTCTGCACAGCCCAGCACTTCACTGTGCCATCCATGCATCCCCTCCAGGACCTCAGGGAAGGCTTGAACGTGCTCACTCTTCAAGCACTTGGCTTCCCCCAGGGGCAACTGGAAAGGGCAATCATGTTATCCAGCCTTCTGGGGGTCTACCATCCCCTTTCGATTTGAAACTGGAAGGCAAGGCCCTGACAGAAAGGCTGTAAGCACCATGATTTATATTTCAACTCCCCAGTTAAGTGCATACTCTGGCAAGCTCAATAATACTTCTGTGGAAAATAGCATTGACATTGGGAGCAGAGAAAATTCAGGAGCAGGTATAGAAAACACACTGTGTGTTTGAAGCAAAGGGAATCCTACTTAGAGAAAATAGTGGAATTGTTGGGTGGTGTCTTCATCATCATTCTCACTGCTATAATCTAAAAGACTGATCACGTAACTTAGAGGAAAGAAGATTTATTTGCTCATGGTTTTCCTTGGAGATTTTGGGGTTCAGTCCATGTGAGGCCGGGGATATCAGATCTCAGGGTATGGCGGTGGGAAATGGAGAGAGGGAAAACATAAGTCTTGGCTCTCACATCATGGAGGCCAGCAGCAAGAGAGCAGGCAAGGAGAGGAGAAAACCATATATAGTCCTCAAGTCCACACCCCCAGGGACTCCTCCATAGCAACCAAGCCCCACTTCCAACATTGCTACCTTGTTTCCATGAGGGCTGGGGGACATTCTATTTCCAAACCGTTACTGGTGGGATCAGGGAGTAAACGTGCCTGGATGCTAGACTGGCATTTGGAAGGTTCTGGAAAGCCTGGAAAGTTCTATTGTGAGTAGAATATCCTAAAGTATTGACTAATCTCCCTGAATGCTCCCTCTGCCTGACAAATAGTTCTGTGTCTCTCCTGTGGCATTTAAACACAATGCTCTTTTAAGTAAGTGTCTGGGTAGTAACCCCAGCCTATTTTGATTTGTTTTAGAGGATGAGTATACATCACTCAGTGTATACTGAGTCTCTGGCTTAGTGCCTTGCATATTGGTGGCCAATATGGGAGACAATTTGTAAGTGAGCCGGCACATGGAGTTTGTACAAATGGACTAGTAGTAAGTCAGGTGTATAAAGGTGCATTTTATAGACCCATCTGATTAAGGATGGCAATGACATGCCATGTAAGGAATGAGACAGGGCTTTCATTCCAAAAGTTATTTTAACTTCTCAAAATAAATTCACTCCAGACCTTCTAGACAAATATGTGTACTTTGTACTTCTAGAATATAACATGTAAATAAATGAGATGTTTGAATGCAAATAATAGGACAACTAATGAGACTATTTCCCAGAGAAAACTATTTTTAACATTATGGCATTATGGTAAATTTCTTTCCTCCTAATTTATTTTCCATTCATTTATCTGTTTATTGAATATGTGTTGTCCTGTGACACTGCTCTAAGTACATGGAAATAACAGAGACTAAAAAATAAAAACCCCAATTTTCATGGAGATTACAATCTAATGGGGGTAAGCAATGGAAAAATAAATTAGCAGAATAAATAATATGTTAGATATTGATCATTGCAGGAAAATATAGGTGGTGAGATTTGAAATTGTAGATAGAGACACCAGGGCAAAAATGACCAGGGATGGGTTGATGAGAAAATCACACTCATGCACACACATACACATACAGGATTGGTTCTTTGTGTGTTAGTTTCCTAGAACTGCCATAACAAAGTACCACAAATTGAGTGGTTTGATTGTCTCACAGTTTTGGAGGCCAGAAGTCCAAAACCAAGTGTCTGCAGGGTTGGTTCCTCCCTGAGGGCAGTGAGGAAGAATCTGCCCCCAGCCTCTCCCCTGACTGTGGGCGATTTGCTGACAATATTTGGGTCCATTGGCTTGTGGAAATACCATCCTGGTCTCTGCCTTCATCTACATGGAGTTCTCCCTGTATGCATGTGTGTCTCTAAACATCCCCTTTTTTAAATAAATGAACCACCTGGATTGGATTCCGGGCCCACCTGATTCCAGTGTGACCTCATTTTAACTAATTCCATCAGCAACAATCCCATTTCCAAATAAGGTCACATTCTGAGGACCTGAGGATCAGGTCATAAGCATATGAATAGAGTTTTTACATTTATATCATGAAAATTTTCCAAGATTATTAAATATTTCTTGAAAAGATGGCTTTAGCCGGGCGTGGTGGCGCACGCTTGTAATCCCAGTACTTTGGGAGGCGGAGACCGGAGGATCCCGGTTCGCGGCCAGCCTCAGCTCTCTCTCTCTCTCTCTCTCTCTCTCTCTCTCTTTCTACTTAGTGAGGCCCTCTGCAACTTCGTGAGACCCGGTTTCAAAATAAAGTGTAAAAAAGTAGGGCCGGGGGCGTAGCGCGGAGGTAGAACGCCCCTGCGTTCAACCCCCGGTACCGCAAAAAAAAAAAAAAGATGGGTTTAATGTTGGTATGACTTTCCACATGATGATTGTATCATGTTGATTCAATGTTTCGTTCCTTATTGTTTGACGCCAGGTTGTTTTCAGTTTTTTCTCCTCTCAGATTTCCCCATAATTCTTCATCTCATTTTTTACTCAATGAGCGGCACATGGTCGGGGTGCTGGTCTCTGAGTTGTGAACTTAAAGGGTGAAATTTTTCTTTTTTTGCTGTTTGTACACACTTTAAATTTTAGTGAATGGAGAAGAAATTCATTAAATTTATTTCAAAAATATCTTTGATTTTTATCCCCTTCTATCTCTTTTAGTGCTCATTTATATTTAATTTCTTTCAAAAAGTAGATTTCCCATCTTTACGTTTTATAATCTGAATCTGCAGCATGTTCATTTTAAATCGTTCTACTTATTAGAGTTGTGTAGCAGAACATGGATTTAACTTCGTATGGCCTAGAGACTAAATATAAATTGCACTATGTTGATCATATTTATATTTTTTTCTTTTGATGATGTTTTATTGTTTTGTTTTTGTTTGCATTTCTAAGTTTGAGGATTTAAAGAAAAGAAAACCTAAACTAATTCTGAAAGTTTTCTCCGTGTTTTAATAAATGAATTCTGTGTTTAGGAAAGGAATGCAATCCCTTTCAACAGCATCTCTCCCTTGAGTTAATTGTATCCTGATTGCTGGTGTCAGGAGAAAACCTTGGCAGACAAAACACAGAATTACCTGGTGAGCCTTGTCACATAACTCATCCCTGCTCTGCTTAGAGATCCTCAAGGAAAAGCCTTTGTTTTTGTTACCATGGCCTAATTCAAGCCAACAAGAAGGCTGACTTTAAGAAGCAGCAGAGAAAGGATTAAGGTGCCAGGTTAAGTAACATATGCCTAACGCTTCCATCCTTTCAGCACAAAACAAAGAAATTGCTCCAAGTCTTGAGGACCATTCCATTCCTCAATGACTGGTGTTCTCGGCACAGCTTTTTTTTTTTTTTTAATTATAATATATCCCTTTGCTGCAGCAACTACTCTGGCTGAAAGAAAAAATAAAGTAAAATAAAAATGCAGATTTCTACAAAACATATAAAGAAAATTCTGCTATTGCTTCTAAATAAAAAAAATCAACATTTATTTTCTTTGTTCCTTTATGCTGGGCATGGTGGCGCATGCTTGGAATCATAGTACTTGGGAGGCTGAGACAGGAGGATCCAAGTTCGTGGCCAGCCTCAGCCACTTAGTTTGGCCCTCCACAACTTAGTGAGACCCTGTTTGAAAAATAAAGAATAAAAAACATAGGGCTGGGGTTGTAGCTTGGAGGTACAATGCCCCTGGGTTCAATCCCCGGTATCACACACACACACAAAAAAAGAAAGTTTGAAATTCATGAAACTTAGCACACCGTTCTGTTGTTTTGCATGCTATTCTGTAAATAAGAAATATGATGGCATCCTTTAGTTACTTAGATTAGGAGGTCTGTAAATGTTTGTAAATGGCTTTATGGGCCATACCAGTCTCTGTTGGAACTATTGGATTCTGCCATTATAATTTGGAAATAGCCACAGATCACATCTGGATGAATGATGTGGATATGTTCCAATATCACTTTATTTACAAAAGTATGCATCGAACCATAAGTCAAGAGCAATGGAAGTCTGAAAACCCAAGGCACGTACCCCAGTCCCAACCTGCTTTGTCAGACTTAATCTTTTACAGTTCCCCTGTATAAATCTTTTGCTTCAAACATATTAACTTGCTTGTTGACCCTGAAATAACTATTCAACTTCTGCCTCCCTCTCTCTGCTAGGAGGTCACTTTTTCCCTCTTTGCTGGCTTCAGTTTTCTCACTATTGAAATAAAGGGCTTCTCTTCAGTTTTACTTTCTTTCTCTTTTTAAGCGATTCCTCTCTTTGGTAATACTTCAGGTCACACTTTTATATCAATATGCAGAAAACTTTGGTCCCTGCACTTACGGAGCATCACTCTCAGGTCCTACAATGGCAGGAGTGGAGTTTGCAGAGCATGAAAGCAAGATTCTCCTTAAACTGTGCTCCCTTCTCTCCCCACTCCCTCTCCCTGGGGCTGACCTGCTCTGCCCTCTCCTGCCTTGGAGGTAAGAATCTTTCCTGACATGCCAGCAACAGTGATTTCCCATTCGTTTCCAAAACCTTTCCAGTGTTTTATAGCATCTGATGGGTGGCTTCGGCTGCACAGGTAGAGTGGGCCAGTGTCTGTAGCCTATGGTTTACAAAGCTGGATTCCTTTCCTACATGATGGTCTATCATTTTGTTAGCCTGATTCGTTTTTTTAATACTTTCATTAGTGCATTGTAATTATACATCATGGTGAGGTTCAAAGTGATACAAATATACATGCACACAGCACTTGGTGTTTCCTTCTGGATCCCCCCACCCCTGTACATGTTAGTGACATTGGTAGTGATACCTTCATATATGGACAGAGCATTATTTGAATTGTTTCCTTCATCTATGTTTAAGTTCACCACATAAATGTACTTGGATCTTTATTGCCCTCAAACCCATTCAAGTTCAAGTTCTCTGTAGTTTATTCCTATTGACCAGACATTTCAACATTGGGAAATAGAACGTTAAAAGCTTACAGAAATAGAATACTTCTGTGAGCTGGATGTAACACTAGGCATTTTACTTGTATAATCTCATTTAAGAGTTACAGCAACCCTCTGAAGTAAGTATTAGTTATCCCACTTTACAAGTGGGAAAGTTAGTTCTAGAGAAATTAGGGAATTTTCTTAGACTCACACAAAAATAATTAAGTTGAGATTTGAGTAGGTCATGTGGTCTCAGTTCCTCAATTGTTAAACAAGAGATTTTATTGCTAAACATGAAAGTTTTTCTGGTCCAGTAATTTTCATTTTTTAGGGTCTCTTTCTTCAAATGAAACTTTGGGCAAAACCCTAATATGAAAATTAGATAAACATAGAAGTGCTTTATTTTAAAATATATGGGAGTGGGGAAGATGGGAGGTATAGTCTAGAGTTAGATCTAATTAAATATTATCCTCCTATCCACCAATTCCCTCTTACTATGGGTTAAATTATTTCCCCTTCCCCAGAAAAGATATCTTGAAGGCCTAACCCCCAGTACCTCAGAATTTGATGGTATTTGGAAATAGGTTTATTCTGGATATAGTTAGTTAAAATGAATTCCTACTGGAGAAGGGTGAGCTCCTGATCCAATGTGACTGGTGTTCTTCTAAGAAGATGATGTGTAGACAGCAGGAACACACAGGGAGATTACCATGCGGCAATGAAAACAGAGATTGGAGTTACACAGCTGCAAACCAAGGAACCCCAAGTGTTGACAGCAAACCACCATCAATTTAAAGGGAATGCAAATTTAATGGCCAACGTAGAGTGTATAGTAACGAAGAGAATGAGATGGATGAGAACAGTTCTACAGAAAATTTCAGTATTTTTTTTGGTACTGAGGATTGAACCCAGGGGCATTCTACCTCTGAGCTACACCCCCAGCCTTTTTTTTTTTTTTTGAAACAAGATCTCACTAAGTTTTGGAGGGGCTTACTAAATTGCTAAGGCTGGCTGTGAACCTGTAATCCTCCTGTCTCCACCTCCCAAGTACTGGAATTATAAGCGTGTACCACCATGCCTGGCTGAACATTTCGATTTCAAAGGAAGAAACACCCTTTGGAGGAAGTGGGTCTCTAAGTACAATATGGTAATCGGCACCTGGTCTGACCCATTGCACCTTATGTTTCAGGGGTTCTGAGCATTTTGGGCAGTGGCTACTACCGCAAGACTCACCCGGAGTGGAGTTGTGATCATTGGTGATTTTGTGTTGCTGTCCTGAGCTTTCTACCAAGGTACACTACACAAGGCTATTCTGACAGGTTTTCAACCCTCACTGTATATCAGTATCACCTGAGGGACTTTTAAAGACATACATACGTATCCAGGCATGGTGGCATATGCCTGTAATCCCAGTACTTGGGAGACCGACATAGGAGGATCACACATTCAAGGACAGCCTCCACAATTTAATGAGACTTTCAGCAACTTAGCAAGACCCTGTTTCAAAATAAAACATAAAAAGGACTGGGGGTGCAGCTTAGAGGTAGAATGCCCCTGGATTCAATTCTCAGTATACTCCTCCCCCAAAAGACATGTCTATGCCAGGCTTAAGGGGAGCTCTGGACATTAGTATGAGATAAGAACTCCCCTGGGACGCCAGATTTAACACCTGAGAGAAGGAGCTAGAACACTGTTAGGATGGCTCCCAAAAGCTTTTAGAATGCCACGACCCACTGTATTAGACAGGGTTCTCTAGATTAACAGAATACACAGAATGAGTATATTTTTAAAAAAAGGATTTATCAGATGGCTTACAGTTTGCAGCAATGTAGTCCCAGGTTCTGACTGCACGTGGAGAGTCAGAGGAACCAGTAGCTGGTCGAACGGTCTAAGAGCTGGAGTCTTAGGATCGGAGCAACCACTAATTCAGTCCCAGTCCAAGACGTGAAGATCAGAAAGCTTCTTCGGAGAAAAGCGGAGCCGGCGGCTGACGA
>PVJS01034032.1:0-21811 GCA_004027185.1 Glis glis
ACAAAAAAAAAAAAAAAAAAAAAAAGAAAGAAAGAAAAGAAAAATCATGATACTTTTCTCATTGCTCATACTAGAAAACAATTACAGTCCCAAAAATTAGAGAAACAAAGATATAACTATAATGCTAATCATTAAAACTAATTACAAGCTGGGCGTGGTGGCATACACTTATAATCCCAGTACTTGGGAGGCTGAGACAGGAAGATCACAGGTTCAAAGCCAGTCTCAGCAACTTAGTGAGATCCTGTTTCCAAACAAAAAATAAAATAGGGCTCAGGGTGTAGCTTAGAGAGAGAATGCCTCTGGGTTCAATCCCCAGTACCACACATGCACACACAAAAAAACTAGTTACAAACACCATTCTTATATATTAAGAGAACATAAATATGCAAAAGAAAAACACTACTTAAATAGTAACTATGAAGAAACAAAATAATGTGACAGAATTAAGAGCAAATATATTTATCATGAGAATATAAATATAAATCATCTAAAATCAACTACTAGTAATAATTTCAATTAGGATTACAGAGCAAATCCATTCCTTAAATTAGAGTTTCTCAACTTCACCACTCTAGATACCTTGGACTGAGAATACCTTGAATGGTCGAGGGTGGGGCAGTCCTGTGCATTGTAGGATGTTTAGCAACAACCCTGGATTATTCCCACTAGATGTCAGTAGCACGCCCACCTCAGTTATGAGGACCCCAAGTGTCCCCAGACATCACCAAGTATCCCCATGGAGTTGGGATGGGGCAAAATAATCCTCAATTGGGAACCACTATTGTATGTAAAAAAATATGTATATCAAAGTGATTTAGAAAAATTAAAAGAATAGGCAAAGACATGACATAAAAATGTAAGCAGAAAAGATAGATGGAAACATGGTATTAATATCAAACAAAAAGAATTCAGCCCAAAGACATTACATAAATAAGAGAAAGAAACACCCTTTGTAATGTTGAAGGATGAAATTTTCAATGAAGATATAATTGTTATAATTTTCTATGAACCAATACCATAGCATCAACTATAAAAAAATAAAAGACATACAAATAAAAATAGAAACACAATAATAGTTCACCTCTTATAGTCTATGATTAGATGAAGGGGGAAAAAGTAGGTATACAGAAGACTGAAATAATAATTAGATCTTTTTGTTACATATTAATTGTATTCTATAAAAATAGAAAACATTATTTTCCAATAACCATGAACCCTTAACCTGGCAGTGTCCTAAGCAACCAAGGAAACCACAACTTATGTCCAGATGTATAAATAGCAAAGCACACATTTTCTGATAACAAGCAACAAAACTCAAACTATGAACAAAGTTGGCGAATAAAATTCCCTATCCCCGGAAGAAAATGTCTTACTTAACTCAGTGGTAAAAGGAAATATAAATCAAAATTTCAGGATATAGAAAAAGATGACTACGTGGACAATACCTATTACAGCTGATGAAATATAGCTAAAGCAATGTTCAAAGAAAATTCATAATCTTAAATTCTTATATAAATAAGTAATAAAGACAACAAAATTAACTATCTGATGCAAGAAGGAATAGCAAAATAAAAGAAAGAAATAAAACAACATAAATTAATGAGCTAGAAAAACAGACAAGAAATGAAAAGTGATAAAGTTAGAATGTTAGCTAAATTGTTCATGATAAAGACTAAATATGATATATACAATAAGCAAAGAAGAATAGCTACAAAACTGAGGAAAATAAAATATCAGAGGAGAGACCTGACTACTTTATTCACTATATTGCAAATAAAATTTTAAAATGTATGTGAACTATTTTACTCAAATTAACTATAATAGAATCATAACATGTAAACATATTTTTCTATAGAAGAAATAGAGAACATGTTGGGTTAGCTATACCACTCCGTGTCTCCCCAAATAATGTTCTAATGGTCTCACAGGGAATTACTACCAAATCTTTAAAAAGTAGGCAATTCCAATGCTGTTTATACTATTTCAGATAATAAGTAAGGAAAATTTCCAAAATATTTTTAAGAAGCAACTTAATATTGATTTTAAAACAGCAGCCATAACAAAGTTTGCATTTATGCAAAAAGGAAATGATGAACCAGCTTTTATAGAACTGGCTTTCCATTAGAGTCCCCAGAGACCCAGACTGAATCTTCATAGATTCAAATGTAATTCATTGATACCTGTTGGGATTGGGTCAGTATTCACTTGTCATTATTATCTTTTTGTTTTGTTTTTAAATTGTAATATGCAATTCAATTGAACAATCACTTTCCTAGTTTAATTTATCTTAGAATATTAGTCCAAAAATCCTAAATAAATATCAGTATATCAGTATTTGGAATCCATCAACATTTTAAAAGAATATTATATGACCCAAATGTTTCAACATTAGGATGTCTAATAATACAATATTAAGAGAAGAATAATTATATTACTATTTTCCTAGATACTTAAAAGGCATATTTCATGATTGAATATTCAGTCTAAATTTTAGAATATTTCAGTAAAAGAGTATATTCATCTCAAACCACAACTTATCATCATGCTTTCTGGGGAAACATTAGATACATTCTGATTTATGTTAGAAACAAGCAAAGGATGTCCACCACCAATGTTTATTATTACTAGGTGAACTACATAATGCAAATAGATGAGAAAGAAATAAAAATAGTAAGTTGGAAATGAGCTAGTAACAGTGTTATCTTGCAAATGTTATAATTAAATACTTTGAAAACCAAGAAAGTCAACTAAGATTACCACAATAATAAAATCATTCGGGTGTCAGTACTAAATTAGTATCCAGATGTCAAAAGTTTTCACATTCACAAACAATAAGTTAAAAGGTCTACTGTGGGTAAAATATGTATTTTGCCATAACAATAAAAATAAGATGTATAGGTATGTACTTAACAAAAATTATAAGACTTATATGAAGAAAATATAAAAATATTTTTGAAGTCCACAAAAGTTGTTAGAACAAATGGAAAGGCATAGCGTGTTCTTGGATAGAAAGATTCAACATCATTAAGATGCTAATCCTCCCTGAGTTTACTTATAAATTTAACATGATCCTGATAAAAATACCACATCTCCCCCCAAAATACTAGACAAGTTGATTGTATAATTCATATGAAAATTAATGAGAATAGCCAGGAAATTTCTGGATAAGAAGACCAATGAGGAAGAATTAGATGGATATATAAAATATATGTGGCATGCTATGATTTGCACAGAAGAAAAAGAAAAATATTAAAATATATAAAAATGTATTATTTTCATGTTTGTGTATGTATTTGGCCTGCATACATATATTGTAGTCCTCTGGCAATAAAGATAAGAAACAAAGAAGAATGGTAACCAATTGGGGATCTAATTCTGTATTGAGGTTTGAATCATGTCATTTTATTAATATATCTCAAAATACATAGATAAGCATTTATAGTTAAGTGGGCAAAGGATAGCTATTTGAAACAAGGAAATTTTGAACATCATTAATCAAAAAATATAAAAAATATGCAATAACAGTAATGAAAATACTGATGTGTTCAATATGTTAGCCACTGTCACAGTACCTTACACCTGCATTGTTTAATCCTCAAGTGTAATCCTGTGACATAGGTACATATATGATTTTATGAGATTTTAATTCTTTGCTCCTTGTCATTCCCAAATATCCTAAAGTATCACTTTTCCTTTTATTTTCAGAGAAGAAACAATAAATATTTTAAAAGTGAGCTGGTGTTTTTACCATCTTGTCATCTGCCTGAATACATCTAAGCTTTTCTATCAAGGCCTTTCATTTTGCATGGTTTAAAAAGGTTTAATACCTTTTTATTGGTTCATTATATATGTTGTCAAATTAATACAGAAATGTTGTCATAAAATTATTTGCATATGGCAAATGTTATTATTTATAAACCAGCACTACAGCCATTAGTTGATCGACAAATATCTTTGGAATCACCCACTATGTGCAAGACGCTCTGCTAGGTACAGAGGGTGGCAGACTTAAGGAAGATGACTAAACATAGATCTGGATGCCACCCAGGGCAGACTTAGTGATGATTTTCTAAACTAATGACATGTACATGTAAAGAAACCAACCCAATTTAATAAGAGCAATATTTAAGTTTAAAATAATGAGAATTTCTTAGCTAAGAGAAACTATTGCAAAATTCAAACAAATGATGGTACATCAGGGACACAAAATTATAAGGCACACGAGAACTGCTTGACACTGTTCTGCACTTATTAGCTGAGGGACTTGGGGAAAGTTAACTAATCAAACTAACTAGTTGATGCTTTGATGCTTCAATAGCCTCATTAATAAAGTTAAATAATTATGGCCCCTAACTTATAAGGTAATGGTGCATATTAATCCATATGAAACTCTTGGGATACCGCATAGCACATAGTAAGCACTCAATAAATGAAAGCTATTATCTCTGTTATTACAGTAAAATTCCACTTTTCTTAGACAACTTTTGGAATCCTAGGGATTCCAGAAACTCCAAAAAGCAAAGAGAAACTTTAGAAGATCAACATGTCAACAGTTGATCATTGTGATGGAGATTAAGGTAGACAGCTGAAAGGAAAGAGTAGAAGGAAGAATGGGGAAAAAAAGAAGGAGTAATGGAATGAATTAACAAAAAAGATAATGGCTATCAATGGTGGTTATTAAAATCAACAATGAAGACAATGATAACAGAGAAGTGAAACAGGAAAGAAGACATAGAAGATTACAACCACCTTATAGGAGCAGGATAAACAGAATCACCCGGCAGCAAACAGAAGAAAGCACAGGGCATCCCTAGTGTGTATGTTTGTGGAAACCCCGTTAAACAGCTCTGCACTTTTCTACTATGGCCTTTGAAGGTGCAAGATGTCAAGATGTCATATGATGCTACGCAGTAATATTTCTAAGTGATCATTTGTATAAAAGCTATCATATCTACCTCTATCTCATAAGCCATTATATATTATGGATTCCGATTTTCCTCTAGTAAAAGGCAAAAGACAAAAGGATTATAACAATTTGTGCAAAGTGTAAAAGATAAAATGAATATCCTCACATGACTTAGAAGGATTAGCCCAAGAACATTTTGATTGGACTCACTTGACTGCACTTGCAGTATATTCCAACTTTAAGACACAGAGGTACACGATCAAAACCCAAGATGACATCTGGAGCTATTTCAAGAGAGTTCCAGGGCCTCTGCTGGGATTAGTATTCATTCAAATTTCATTCCTATCTCATAGTCTTTCCAATAACCGGTGTTACTGAGAAACAGGCCTGGCTTGAGATATGTGAACGGTGAACAGAGAATAGTCACTATTATAACTCGTTCAACTGGCAAACACCTGCCTAGTGTGATTGTATTATGCCTTTTTTTTAACCATGTTTAAGTAAACCATCCTAAATTAAACAGTTAGTAACTTAGGGTTGGACTATAGGCACATTTGACAACAAATCTCTTCTCTTTTACATATTGGTCCCAGACTTAAATGTATGAATTTGGTAATATCCATTTTGATTGTCAGAGTCCTATATGTTTTTATCTTAATAGTTTTTACTGTGTTCATCTTCTTGGACTTTCCACAAACATGTTACTATTTTTATAAATAAACAGATATAGATGTCTGCTACATGTAGAATGATTTTATAAATGCACACACCCCAGACAGAACATACTTCTTCCATTCCGTGCCTCCTTTGGTTACTACTCCATGTATTTACCATCATTCAGAACAAAAATCATTAAACCTCTTATCTCTACCTGCCCCGTTTACTTAACTACCACTTGTGCCTCTGCCGACTCCAATTTTTTACCCCCTGCTGAAAATGCCCTTGTCATGTCCACAAATTCTTATTTTGTAAATCTAAAGGCCACTCATCATTCTACTATTCTTTGACTTTTCACCATATTTTGATGCCACCAGCCATTTCTTCTTTCTTAAAAAGTTTTCCCTTTCCTTGAAATCTGTGACAACTCAGTTGCTGCTTTTCCTTTGATCTCTCTTTACCTTGGCTCCTGCTCAGTTTCCTTGGGGACCCTCTTCTAAACACCAGTCCCCACTGGGCCCCGTTCTGAGTACTCCACTTCTCTTCCTCTTCACTCCCCGCTGGAGTCTGTCCACTCCTGTGACTTTGCTGCTGTCTGTGGTTCTAGTCCACATTCTTCTGATCTCCAGGCTGATGATCTCAACTACTTACTGAAATGTCTTTCTGGCCCTCAATTTCAGATTTCTCAAACTGAAGTGAACATTTTTTTTTTTTACTCCCATACTTGAAGCCTGCCACAGCTCCTATACTCATTGTAAGAGTGGAGATATATGAAGAACAGCTCTCCAGAAATATTTATTGAATGAATTCATAAAACATTGAAGGTAGAGAAGTCACCTTTTTTAAATAATTTACTAACCTACGTATAGGAAGTATTTAATAAATTTTTTTGTTTGAATGGCTTGGGTGCTTATAAAATAGCACATAATTATCCTTTCTGTGAACTTTATGGAGCATACTAGGATAAACCTTGCACAAAAGCCCACATCTTGACCTTGGTTTAACCCTCAGTGCCCTTCATGACATTCACAGATGGATGACCAGCTCTGTAGAGCTCTGAAGTCTCTCTATAACTTGTTACTGGTAATGACATTCTATACTTCTTAATGACCTCTTTATGAAGTGGCCCAACAAACCAGGATATTTCTAGAAAGAATTAAGCATAAGCATACTGTACAGTTTGGAAAATTAATGAATTGGTAAATGAATGGGGAGATAAAGGAATAGAAACAGAGAGCCAAATACAGACTGGGAAGATGTCTTTATAAGCAATCAATGTATCAAATATTTTAGATAAAATATAATAATATTTATTGAGTACTTACTATGTGCCAGAAAATCATCTATGGAGTTGATATGTGTTAATTCATTTAATGCTCCTCAAAACTTTATAGGATGATTATTATCACTTTACAAATTATGAACCCAGTAACAGGGAAATAAAATAACTTGCCATATATCTATGAGCAACACAGCATAACAACCATGTTATATGTTACTCAATAAGGAAAGCTTGATTCCTTTAAGTAACGAATGGGAATGCTCTTAACTTAAAGACACTATTCACAAAGAGGAAACACATTTAGTAAGTAAATATGTGTAAAATGTGTATGTTATTGCCATACAATAAAATAATACCTTTACTTCCCCTAAATGAGAAGGAGGGAGGGATGGGGGAGGGAAAGGAAAGGAAGGGAGGAAGGGAAGGGGAAAGAAAAGCAAGTTGTCAGTACCACAGAGGACATGGTGATATTGGGGATTCCCTGCTGTCAGCAGTGTAGTGAGCACTGCACTTAGAAAATGACAAGTCGAGCCAGGAGAGTTAGTGCATGCTTGTAATCCCAGTACTTGGGAGGCTGAGACAGGAGAATCTCAGGTTTGAGGCTAGCCTCAACAATTTATAGAGGCTCTCAGCAACTTAGCAATACCCTGTTTCAAAATAAGACAATAAAATAAAATAGAGCTGGGGGTGTAGCTCAGAGGTAGATAGCCCCTGGGTTCAATCCCCAGTAACACATACACAAAAAAAAAAGAAGAAGAAAGAAAATAAAAAAGAAAGTGACAAACAGGACGAGAGTTACAGAACCTCTTCCTGAGATTTTAGCATAAGGAAAGAATTAAAAAGAAAACTTCATATACAAAAATGATAATTTTATAATTATAGTATAGTGATATTGCAAGAAAGCTGCCTAGTGATAGAATGTCATCATAATTCATGAAATCTGTAGATTATCCAAACATTAAAACGGTCATTTTGAAGATATTGTAGAGACATGGGAGACATATATGAAGAAATCTTAATATAAATGTTATCTTTAATTATTACAACCATACTTACTTTTATGCTTGCTTTATGATATAGGATGTAAGAAGACATTGAAAAATTAAATGTTAGCCGGGCGTGGTGGCACACGCTTGTAATCCCAGTACTTTGGGAGGCGGAGACCGGAGGATCCGGGTTCGCGGCCAGCCTCAGCTCTCTCTATCTCTCTCTCCCTGTCTCTCTCTCTCTCTCTACTTAGTGAAGCCCTCTGCAACTTCGTGAGACCCGGTTTCAAAATAAAGTATAAAAAATAGGGCCGGGGGTGTAGTTCGGAGGTAGAACGCCTCTGGGTTCAATCCCCGGTACCGCAAAAAAAAAGAAAAATTAAATGTTAATATGTTAATTTTGATGCTGTGATTTTCTTTCTTAAATAACATCATTTGTATAATATGTCAAACTCACTGGTAAACCAGTCAGCTCGATGAGATACAAGCAAGCTCTGTGAGTACTCTGTAGTATTATTTTGGAGCAAGTAAAGAGGCACCATTATGTACAGACAAGAGCCTGGGGCTTTGAATAGAAACAATCTTGGTTGCTGAATCCTGGCTCTACCATGTGTTTTTAGATCAATCACAGACAATTTTGACCCTTAGTTTTTTCATCTGAAAAAAAGTCTAGACATTTGGATTAGCAGTCAATAATATTTAGTTTTTTTTCTGAAGTATTCCCTCCTATAATTTTCAGGATATAAAAAGTAAATAAAAACCAGCCAAACAAAAAATGCACACCACCAACTGCCCAAGTTAATTCAATCAATTCTATCAATTGAAAAGGACTTCATTAGGTTATCACTTCTGTAGTACCTCCTTATTTAGTTGTTGAAACACTAGAAATGATAGCTATTTGGGGAATGGAATCTTTGCTTTATCCAGTAGCTGAAAATAGATCTGCCTTTCTCTAGTGTAACAGCAACCACATACATATTTGCATCTCTCAGCCGAAGCTATCTGGAAGATGCAACAAAGGATGAACATTCTGACTTTATGAGGGCCACTCCTCTCATTTTCTGATTCAAAAATTGGAAAGAGTTAGCCAGGAGCGATGGAGCACACCTGTAATCCCAGCTATTTGAAGCAGAAGGATCACAAGTTCAAAGTCGACCTGAGCAACTTAGTGAGACCCTTTCTCAAAAATAAATAAATGAACATTAAAAAGGGCTCGGAAGTAGTTCAGTGGTAGAATGGCCCTAGGTTGAATTCCTAATAGTGAAAAAAAAGGTTAGAAAATCACACAATAAGTTAATGGTTTGAAAACTGAGATTTTCTTTGAGAACAGTGGGAAGACTTTTTCTTTGTTTTGCTGATGAGTTTCTCTGCAAATAGAAACATGTGATAGTCATACTACTGATGGTATTCTACATGATATTAGTAGTGTAAATATTTTAATATTTAATTATCATGTTTTTAATTTAACATATATTAGAAAAAATGGCCGCTAAATTTTAATATATGTACTTTAGGAATTATGCAAGATGGTCTATTTTGTTATTTATATTCTTTTACCTGATCATTTATGATTTACTATTTATTATAATGTATATAACTATTTGCACAGTAATACATGTACAGTATTATATAACAAAATGATAAATGATTGTACATGCTCAAAAATATTTGACTTGTGGAATATGCAAAGCAGAAAATTTATAGACCACCATATTAGAGATATATTGCTTCTCTTGCGTCTCCATTTTTAGTAGTGATACAGAGTTCCTTTCAAAAGTAGATTATTAAAATAATTAACATAAAGAATAGTATAGCTGATAACACAAATATGTGACAAACCAGGAGAGTGAGACACAAATTCCTAAAGTTTGGAAATTCTGGCAGAGGATATTGGATGATAGAAGAAGGCATTGACAGTATTCAAATAAAAGCCCATCTATGTATGGCCTTTGTCCACACTCATAGATTTCTTGGAAAGCTGGTCATCCTAGAATGGCAGAGGGTCACAAACTCTGATTAGAAAGGGGAGAGGGCACTGAGGGCATTTAGTAGAGCAGTCAGGAGCCCTTTGGTGCCAGGTCATATGGGATCATGGGTTCAGGGGTCAGCATCTGCTTTTATGTAGCCTCCATCTACAATTTCAGACCTTGCACTACAGTTAAAGCTCTAGTTTATGACTGATTTGCAGTGAAGAGGGGCTTAAAATTCCTGCAGCATAAGAAAAAGGTCTAGATGAGAAATATTCATTGTCAAGTACTTTGCAAACACAGTCTCTTACAGCCATTCTTTGCCCTTCTCCCCTCTTCACTCCACAAAAAGTCCAGGTGCTACAAAGTAATGAAACTGAAGCTACTTCCCTGGACAAATTGCAAATAAATTTCAAATAGTATATTTTTGACATGCTAAAGATAAAATAAAATACCCTTCTAAAGTATCAATTTATAACTTTATATCTGCTTTGAGTTTTTAAAGACAAAGTAGAAAACAGGTTGCATACCTTTCTTATGTTTGAAGACTAAAATGCTATAAAATAGTCTTCAGGTTTCAATCAAATAGTCGAGTTCTGAATCTATATAATTCATTACAGAAAAAATAGACACTTCAGTCTGCGAATCATATTTTCTAAGCCACTTGTTTTGTGTGAGATAGAGAGAAATAGGTTGTTAGTTGTTTTTGCCAAATAATTAGCTATTATTAACATGGAAAGTATATGTCAACAAATGGACTGGGAGAACACCCACAGTGCTTAGGCCAAAGTAAGAAATTGTTGATTGCTGGTTTTTATGCTCAGGAACAGTTTTTAAAAACAACAAGTGAAAAATCCAGCCCATCTGCATGATTTGGGTTTTGGATCTGTCTCTATTTCTAGTTATCAGGATGGTAAAGATGTTTTTGACCCTGCTTGTTCGCCTGACTCTATGCACTTTCCTGGCAGTATTACACAATTGTCATGTGTTTAGACATTTACCTCCCTAGGATTTGCCTACACTTGTCACTAGTGAGTGTGAATGCAGAATAAGGGGAAGAAGGACAAAAGTGCTGTCTAGGAACCTCAAGGTGAACTTTTACCTTCTTGGGCACTCTTGGGGCAAAGAAATAAAAGCCCTAGAGACTTCCAGCTACTGGTAAGAATGACTCATTAAGTACCTTTAATAAATCTGACTGGTCAGACACATTCTTTCACCTAGAGAAATAGAAGTCTGGAAGGGATTCTGAGCTGTCATAGAATTCACCAGTACTCATTTTGGTCAGGATGGACCAGAGGCTCAAGGAAGATGTTGGCCCAAACACTTCCTTTTCTCATTCTAGTGGTTGACAGCTCTCATTGCTGAGTTTTTGCTATGCTGTGGCTTCTTTTTTTCTTGTCTGCCTTTTAAAAATGAAGAATCACTGTATACTTTTGATGAATAACTTTTTTTTATATGGGAAGAAATATCCTTTGGCACTCACCTAAATTTGAAGTGATTCTGGACATTTGATTGATAGATTTAAAATCTTTTGGTTTTATTCATGGCAATAGCCTTTGTCTTTTCCTCATTGTTCAGCAATGTGTTATAATCCAGCTCATCTTTTTCTTTTTCTTTCATTACTTCTATTGACCAGATGCAGGCATAAACACATAAACACAAGGGTAGCCGAGGTCCTGTTTAGCTGTTTAGGCCTGTGAATTTTATAAAGGTTTTCCTGTATCTTATCTTTAGCAAGTGAGATCAGAGGAAGAAAATGGAATATAAGAAGAGGGAGTTGATGGGACAAGGACTTTAGGAATATTATTGTGTCTCTAATAGCTTCATGTGGGTTGAGGGCCATCTGGATGGCATTATGGGAAAAGGGCAGCCTGCTGGGATATTTGGAACAGAATCAGGTTTATTAGATAACTTGTGCAATGCAATTCAGATTTTGGGACACCTGAAAGGAACAAAGAAGACAGGGAGCTATAAGAAGAAATGTTTGATTGTCATATGGGTATTCCAGAAATGACTATGATAGCACAGAAGGGCGCAATTGTTATTCTGTAGAGCACAGATGTACATTGTTAATATAACCCAAAAAACCAATATGGTGTTACTCAAAACAAAAAAGATAGAATTCATGTACTTATAGTTGATTTACAGGAATGTGCCTTGGCCTTTATAATGGAAAAATATGAAATTTATCCCTCTTTACAAAGTAGAGTATTTCCTTTTCTTTTTGTTTTATATTAACTTTTCAATATTTAGCTTATGTTAAAGATATAATTTGGTTTTTATGGTTTTTCTTAATTTTGCAGTTTTTAAGAAGAAAATCTTTTCTCAATTATTTAACTTTTTTCCTTTAAAAAAGTTTACTTAGGAAGAGCTATTACATTTATATTATAGTTTTATTGTTTGGATGATATAGAAGATACTAAAGACCAGTATTTCTCAAGCAAAAGAATATGACCTCTAGGCTTAGAAGCTCTAACTTAAGCAACTAAAGTTTGTATTATATTGCAGATTTAATTCTGAGTTTATGTAACTCAATTTATGTAACTGGTTGCAGATATCCACGTGAAGTCATGTAGCACAATTACTGTCATTTTTTTCACATTCCGGCATTTTAACTTATAGGACAGCCATTCATATTTGCCAACAAAATGGAAAGATATTTACTGAACCTTTAAGTAATAACTTTTCCCCAATGGTATCACAAAAACATAAATATAAATGGCTGAACTTGGTTACATAGTAGTCATCCAGACAACAAAAAAGTATATTTATAAACTTATCAGTCTAATTATACAGTGTTAAATATACATATGTATGTATATGTGTTTATATATATGTATATAAACATACATACATATATATTTAAGATGAAAACATCTATTAAAAAAAACCCTCTTGGAGACCTGCCATCCATGGCTCCTACTTTGAGAACCATTGATCAACACAATTTCTTATTCCTGCCTATTTAACTGTCACATGTTATTCATTCATTCTATTGAAAAAAAAATCTGTCCCCAATTCATTCTATTGGGGACAGATTAAATAAATCCATAGGGAGGAGATCATCATTTCATGTTAGATTTCTAAGACACTAAGCAGTTGCCTAATTCAGCAACCTCCTGTTGACAGGAAACTGACCCAGTGAGATTAAGTGATTTATACCCAAAAGCACAGGAAAAAAAAAAAAAGACTCAGCCTCAAAACTCCCAACTTGCAGTTTAGCACTCTTTGGTATACACCTGTCAGAAAGAAATAGAAATGCTATTTTTATCATAACAATGGGAAGAAAATGGTATCTAGTTAATATGGATACAAATAACAAAATTAGATTATTTTTAGTTCCTAATTTTTCCTTTTTTGTGGAACCAAATTAATTAAAATAGATTGAACCTTGTGCTTTTAAATGCTATAATTCAAACTATTATTATAGTAGGAATTTTTTTTCTATCCTCCAGTTGAAGAAAAAGATCTCATTTTATAGTCATTTAAGATATGCATATTACAAACTGCCAATTGAAGAGTGGATATCGCTATTTGGGGTGATGTGGAGTACAGTGGAAATGCTTTCGGGGTATCAAACCTGGAACATCAGATTTGAAGGGAAATTAACTTTTCTGTGATGTTCTGCTTCATTTTACGAAATTCTATTCAACTTTTCACCCCTCACCATGCTCTGCTTTACCCATTTGGATGGTATCATACATCAGCTTTGGGGGAGCTTGCTTTTCTATATACCTATTCAAACACCAGTGGTTGATGTCAGCCTGTCTTGTTTCATTCTTACCTTTCACAGAATTCAGCAGCATATGTTCTTTCTATCAGAGGGTTTCCCTTTTTCCCTAAGTCAGAATTTCATGCTTAGTCAAAAGAGGTAATGAAAAATAAAAAATCCATTTACCTTTCAGGTATTTTTTCTGTGTTTGTGCTCAAAATTGAATATTATTAAGCACTGTATTTATTAGAGTAAAAATGATTTTTGACGCTCACACTTCATCTTCTCCTTCTCTTAACATGCTTTTACATTCCAGAGTCCACACAAAGATTAGCAAAGTAAGGAATTGAACAAGGGAGAAAGAGATGCCAAGGCTGTCCTTACTCACACACTCCCAGTTTTAAGCAGGTCACACAGAGAAGAGAATAAATGCAATTCTTAGAGATAATGCATCAAATATTTAATCCAGCAGTTGATGACCATCCAATCACAATGAGGACTTTTGAATCTGTATAGTTATGATGTCTGATTACCCCATTAAAGGGCTTATCCATATAGGTACAGTTCTGATTCATCCTGATACTCTGCATTGTAAGGGGCCTTCTTCTAATGGGATTTTAATACAAATTTGTTGAGGGAACGAGTGAAAACAATGGCAATAGAGACAGGAAGCTCCAAGAGGTTCTATAAATGATGATGATGATGATGATGATGAAGATAATGATAATGGTGATTATGATGAGCCAACATTTTATCCGTGTGCTCACTCTGAGAGAGGAGCTGTGAAAACTGCTGCATGATTATACTTTACCTTTCTAACAATCCTTGTTAAGAAGGGATTATATTATTATCCCCATTCTACAGATCAGCAAGCAACCTCAAAGAATTAACATAATATGCATAGGTTCACAGAACTAGTAAGTAGCACAGTTAATATTTAAACTCCTGTTTGACCCTCCAACCAAACCTCTATGCCTTGGAAATGGTTTTCTTTTTACACTTCTGTGTTAGCTCTCAAATTTAAGGTGGTATCAAACTCTCTTCAGATAAAGTCATAACCTTCTAAGAGATGGTCCGAAGAGGGGAAAGCCCAGGATCACGGAGTGCATTTCTGCAAGGTGTGCATGCAGTTCTTCAGAGAGTATCATTCATAAAGCCTTTTGTGTGAGTAGCGCCTTCTAGAGGTGTGCAATGCAAATCTTCACAAATATTCATGGCAGTCCTGAAATCTGTACCTTGTTTGAAGCAAGCAGTCCTCTCACTCTTCAATCTAAACATTAACTGCTTAGGGGGACTATATGTTTCTCCTGTCTACTTCAGGGATTATTTCAGGCAAAAGACATATCCCAAGAGAGCTCTATCTTAGCTTCTGAAATAACCACAAAATGGGAAATAACTTGTTGAGACACTAAGAATCTCATTTATTAAAATAATTATTAAAAGAATATCCACAAACATATTTCAAGTAGTAAGCAATTGTGCAATTATAATCCTGAATAAATATTAAAAATATTTTTATTGTCTAAAATGAGCATGAAATCATACAAATGACCAGTATCCCTGACTTTTCTCAATGTTATTCAACAAGGATTCTCTTAAAGGTGATCTTGATTCATCATGGGGTAGGCACTGAAAAATAAATAACCTGGCAGATGCAGTGCCACACGACAGATCTGAAAGCATGTTCACTTCATCTCTGCCTCCCTGTTTCACTAATCTATCTTTTTAAATATTTCCAAAGGTCTCCTCAAAGTCTTAACTTGAGTTAATACTCTAAGCTCTTGATATTCATTCCTTCATTTAGAAACTATTATCCAAGTCTTGAAAAGAGCCACTTAACCATTCATCCTAGGAAAGTAAAGATTTATTTTGGTGAGCTTTCAAAAACCTTAACTTTTATTTCATTATTCACTCATGTATTGTCAGAGCAGAGCAAAAAGCGATGGCAACACGCTTTCATCCTCTAGGCAAGAGTGGTTCTTATTTACAAAGCTGCATAGGACATCTGATGCTCAGTCAAAAAAAAAGTCTAAGTCATGGTCAAAAATAAGTTAGGAAACTAGGTACAGTAATGTTTTACTAACCATGGTTGTTCTCCTGCAGAACAAAGTTTAATTTGAAGAGTATCGAATTGTCTTTCCCATGTACAGGTTATGTTTTGCTTTTCCTATTTTCCTAATTTTAATCACCTTAGCCCTTCAGCATCTTCACTCCCTCTGTTTCTGAACTGCCATTGCATTTCAGCTTGGTTCCTCTGCTGCAGCACAGTACCTTGGCTTCCCAGTCCTCTACCTGCCGGCTGCCTGGCTGCCCGGCTGCCCAGCTGCCCATGGTCATCACAATTTTGTGTCTCTTATTGTCTGTATTTCCTATCACTTACACACCCCCCTTAGTCCACCTATTACCTCTGCCTCTTCTGGAAATAGCTCCTCATCTAGCCAGTGAACTGCCACTGATAAGGAAGAGCCTCTTGGTAGATTTGGGATAGGGATGGTCTTTATTAGAAGTTAATGGGGAACTCTTTATGTTGATGATGGCCAGATCTGTATTCTAGTCTAGAATTCTCTGCTGGTTTTCAAAACAAAATTCAGATTTTTTTTTTTTGTGTGTGTGTGTGTGTGGTACTGGGGATTGAACCCAGCGACATCCTGCCTACAAGCTACACCCCGTGCCCTTTTCTTTTTTATTTTAACAGGGTCTCGTGAGGCTGCTGAGAGTCTTGCTAAGTTACTAAGGCTGTTCTGAAACTTGTGATTCTCTGTCTCAGCCTCCCAAGTACTGGGATTACAGGCGTGTGCCACCATGCCTGGCTACCTGCTTTGTTTTCTATATTTACTCTCTCCAATGGTCTCACCCTGGCTAGGAGCCTGAGAGTAATCCTTGACTTCTCTATTGCCCTGACTCTACTGTCAGCTCCATTAGCTCCTGAAATCTCAGCACAAAGTCTGAATCATGCCCTTCTCTCTCCTCTCCCTTCCATGCTCGCTGGTTCAGGCCTTATCTTTTTTGTTGTTGTTGTTTCTTCCAGACTTGCTTCCCTCAGTGTGGATGTTGGGCTTCCCTTCAAATACATGACAAAGCATGTATTTCTTGTTGTGACTCTTTATGGCAGGACCCCTGGTTCTTCCCTCATATCTTGCCCCATTCCCTGTGTTCCTTTGGCATCATAATCCTCTACCTGGTGACCGTGATATTCCTCAGCATAGATTTAAGCTTTCTGTTTCTTGCTTGGCACTTGGTGAACATTTTAAATTTGAAAATATATGGTCTTTATTCAATTTGGGAAAATTCCTAACTCTCTTCTGCTCAAACATTGCTTGTCAGGCCCTCCCTCAAATCCCTCCTGCTTGGGCGCCGATGAGTGTGTACTGGAGCCCCGCAATACTCCTTGTCTCAGAGCTGCCCTTTCCAGCTTTTATCTTGACATGTCCCTGACTGCCTGACTTCTCAGTAATAGTGTCACCAGTTCCTTCTTAGCTGCTATTTGTTTAGAGGTTATGCCACTTGTTGCTTTTTAATTTATTTAAAATAGCATATTTCACATCTATAGATTTCTAACTTTTTCCCTAACATTTCTATAATTTCAATAATTCTAAGAGTCTTTTCAAACACTCATTCTTATTTTTATTTATTCTTTTAAAAGTAAACTTTCTCAGCTGGAGTGGTGGCTCACACTTGTAATCCCAGTACTTGGGAGGCTGCGACAGGGGGATTACAGCTTTAAGACTAGTCTCAGAAACTTAGCAAGACTCTCAGCAACCTAACAAGACCCCGTTTCAAAACAAAAAAATAAAAAGGGCTGGGGATGTAGCTTGGAGGTAGAATGCTCCTGGATTCAATCTTCAGTACCTCAAAAACAAAACAAAACAACAACAAAAAAATACTTTCCCAGCTGAGCATAGTGATGCACACAACTGTTATGCTAGTACTTGGGAGGCTGAGACAGGAGGATTATGGCTTTGAGGCCGGCCTCAGCAACTCGACAAGGCCCCCAGCAACTTAGTGATACCATTTCAAAATAATAAAATAGATCTGGGGGTGTAGCTCAGAGTTAGAATTCCCTGAGTTCAATCCCCAGTACCACAAAAATAATAAACAAACAAACAAACAAACTTCCCCATATCCTTGTTATTAATTCCTACCTTAGTCATATCTTTAACACTTTGAGAATATTAATTATAATAATTTTAAAGCTATGTATACTCACCCCGTTCTTTTCATTTCGTTTATGTGTTATTCCTCTGATTTATTGGTTTCTTTTGTCTGCTCTTCTGGCTTTTGTCATCTCATGGAAGCTGGTTCCCAGTGGAGTTTTTTTTTTTGTCTCCCCTCTTCTGCAGTCTTGCCTTCCTATTTAGCAGTTTGCAGCCACCCATTCTCTCCAATTGACAACTAAGCCTTCCGTTGGCACTTCCAGCTCATAATGACAATGAAGATAAAACAGCTTCTATCACTGAGTCAGTCAGGGCTGTGACACTGTCTGCTACTTCCAGCCTCATGAGTTCCAAATTCTAAGTAACAGCCATAGATAGAGGCCACTGTTGGGAAGAAGAGACCAACTGTGACAGGAAACTCCACTAAAGTAATACTCCTGTTGCATCCCTACCTTCTGACTGGCTCCTCCCCAGGGAGGAAGGAGTGACTTGTCTTCTTAGAGTGTTTCTGTGGCAGAGTGAGTGGTTTAGGTGCTTCTGGACTTTGTCTTTGGGGCCGTCTGTAAGCAGTGGTGAGGGACTTCTGGTCGGCCCTCTTGGCCAGGATCTGAACTGAGCAGGGAGCCTTTGGCTTTGCAAGGGAGCCAGAAATTTTGCATCATTTTGTTTTGGGGGATAAATATGTCCAATGTAGAAGTCTGCTCCTACACCCACCTGGCTGTGCCTGTCAGCTATATTTCCCAAAGTAATTATTATCAACAGGAAGACATTTTGATATCCACCTTTCTGACTCTTATTAATCTCTCCCTATCCCTCTCCTTCTTTATTGGCTCTGAATTTGAAGGGGTAAAAGGATTCTATACACTGGGCTTCCTTTCAGTCTAACAACTGGTCAGAGCCTTTTTTCACTGGCAGCCCCTGGTTCTAGCCTGGCTCTAACCATCTACTTTGCATGGGGCATTCTGAGTCTTATTTATCCAGAGCAGCAAGAATTCCTAGCCTCCTCTGCTGGTATTCACAGCCTGTGAGTAGCAGACCCACACTTTCAGGACCGGGATAATTTGCATATTTGAGCTCAGCTTTGCCTTTTGGATTTTGTCTCTTCACATTTTTCTCTGTGACCTAGGTGTGTGTAGTGCCTCTGATTCTGCAACACTCCTCCTTGTTGGATTTTTAAACTGTTCTTGGAGATTCCAAGAACAGACTGAATTAGACCCATTTGACAGCAAGGGAAACTCATCATCATCACAGTTGTGACATTGCTAAGCTATTGATATAAATGGATGCTTACTCATTTAATAAATGCTTGTTGAAGTAAAGGTACAATTGTGTGTTTGAACTATTAGATCATATGTAGATTAAGGTGTTAAGTTTGTTTTTTTCGTTTATACTGGAAGGTTATTGTCATTCTCTTCCTACAATTCTCATGAATATTATCTTACTTTAAGAATTCATCTGAAAAGCAGCATGAGAATATGAGAAAAACACAGACTATGGAGTCAGATTGAGTGATTGTTGACTTTCTTAACATCTATGACTATTTTATTATCTGTAAAATGAGGTTGAAAGGATAAACCTTGCATGATTTGATGAGTTTTAGTGATGAGATCAGAGTGGCACTTAGCTAGTGTTTCCTACTCTCTCATCCTGCCCAGTTCCCCTTGCATTGGTTGATGCAATGATCCCCTAACAGAAACATCTTTTGTCTGAGTCCAGACATTCCCCCATGATCTGGATTTTTCTCATAAGCATAATCAGAGGTGGCTGCTCAAAACCTACCTTGAAATGCAGATCTGGTCTCCCTGTAGGCTTTTTCCTCGCAAAATCTGCAACATCTTTCTAAGAGAGGCTACCAAGATAGAAGACAACCTCATAGCAGGATTCCAAGAGAAAGATCATATCAGAGTCCTAGCTTGAGAATACAACACTTAAATAATATTTTAAATAAGGGACAGTAAGCCAGGCATGGTGGCACATACCTATAATCCCAGTACTTGAGGGCTGAGACAGAAGGATTGAAGGTTCAAGGACAGCCTCAGCAATGTAGTAAGACTCTCAGCAACCTACTGAGACCTTGTTTCAAAACAAAAAAATAAAAAGGGCTGGGAATATAGCTCAGAGGTGGAATGCCCCTGGGTTCAATTCCCAGTAACACACACACACGCACACACACACACACACACACACAAATAAATAAATAAATAAATAAATAAATACATAAATAGATAGATAGAATCTCCCCTTCACAGCCTCACTTCTGGATGGGCAATAGTTGCCGTATCTGCAGAAAAAAAAGATGGCAATCACTTATACACAAGGAAGGTTGGACTGAATTTTTCAAATCTAGGAGTTGGATATCTTATTCCTAGTTTTATTCTAAAAGAAAAAAATGTCAAGGATGGGTTTAATTCTTTAAATCTTCTTTGTGTTGTAACTTGCTGTCTCTGAGTAGAAATAGGGAATGAAATGAAAGTCGCTTGCTTACTTCTCATTAATTTGTTCGAGGAGTGGAATGGGATGAGGTTTGTTCATCCTCATTGCTTCCTTTTTCTGGGCTGGAGGCCATAAGGCACTTGGCTTCTAGAGCTCAAGCTGTTCTGTTCTTCAAATATCCCCTGACAATCAATTTATTGAGTGATCCTGATGTTGCTCTAGGGATGAGATGACAATTACAGACCCACCAGGAAGCAAAAAGGTGGCGAGAACAGCAGTTACTATAAAATGGTGAGGATTCAGGGATTTGTCAGAATATGGGTGTGAGGTGAGAGTGAGAAAGAGTGGTGTGTGTGTGTGTGTGCGTGTGTGTGTGTGCGTGTGTGTGTGTGTGTGTGTGTGTGTGTGTGTTTTCAGCAGTGAGGACAGACCGTCTTTAATGTCGAGATGTACTTAAAATATGCTTCTCCTCAAGGATAAATGTAGTTTGGGCCATAAGAGGAAGGGGTGGAAAGCAAGGAATTTATAAAGAAAGAAGAAAACTGGAACAATGGCCTTGAATGAAGGCTGCTTCTACCGAGGTTGGAAGGCGAGAGGCACTCCCTTCCTTCAGACATTGAACATGAGAGCGAACATCAGAGTGGGAGATACTGGAACAAACGTTATTTCACTTTGAGCCTTGAGTTGCAGCCAAACTTCCGTCAAGATTGGCTGAAGAGTGTTCAGTTTTTAGAACTGCTTGCTTTCCTCCAATATGTGACTCCTTTAGATTCTATAAGTGATAATGATTGAGAGGAGGTCAGGAAAGGGAGAAAGCCACCATTCTTAAGAGAGGGATTTTTATTTATTTTATTTTTTGTCATTTTCCATGATTAGTTGGATAGACTATGCATTAAGTAGCAACTTTCAGGTAAACAGGTTTTGCTATCAGTTGAATGGGGCATATAGGAATAGTGAAGGGATGATAATCCAATTTTATTTTTCTCCCCAATAAACACATTAGCAAACCCTTCTCCGTGTGTCTATCAAAAAAGTGAATTTTTAAAAAATTAAATATATAAACACACATAGCAGATGGATGTAGGATGTAACCCTTTTAAGCTTGAGCAGTTTATATTTGTTTATTTCTTCTTCATAAGCCAATCATCTCATGTGGGACTTAAGGAATAAGCAGGAGCTTTGACACCTCCATTGTGTTGCTCAGCAAGAAACAATCCCCAAGATTCTTTGAATTAAAGCTAAAAGTAAAGTAAGCATATTAGGCCCATGTTTTTGAATGGAATTCCAATGAACAGTCTGTGTTTTACTTTGTATTTTATTTCCTCTTGTTCTGAGTAGAGAAAATGAAGTAGTTTTTTTTGTAAGAGGAAGACCACAGAGTATATCATCAAGGTGAACTGGAGAAAGCTGAAGAAGGATATCTTTTAAGTGTGTTTTTTAAAAAAACCACTATGGAGATCAGTGTGGAGAGTCCTCAGAAAACTGGGAATGGATCCACCATATGATCCGGCTATACCACTACTGGGTATCATATCAAAGGGATTGAAACCAGAAAACTACAGTAATATATGCATACCCATGTTCATAGCAGCACAATTCACAGTGGCCAAATTATGGAACCAACCTAGGTGTCCATCAACAGATGAGTGGATTACAAAATTGTGGGAAATACACACAATGGAATTCTACTCAGCAATAAAGAAGAACAAAA
>PVJS01034033.1:0-21813 GCA_004027185.1 Glis glis
CCTGGGCTTCAGGCCAGCATCAAGTCAACCAGACACCGGAGCATCCTTACCTGTGCAGCTGATGGGCTCTGACCTGTTGCCCTCAAAAAACAGCTTCAACTGCGGGGCCTTCTTGACGCCAAACTCCTGCTGAAGCTCCTTCTCCACAGTGATGTCCACCTTGCCGAAGCCAACCCCGTTCTTGCCCTTGCCCAGGATCGCCACAGCTTTGCCCAGCTCTGAAGCGAGGTTCTTGGATTGCTTTGAAGACGGGTCACCTGAAAGAGCAATATGAAGACAGAGCTAGCCGGAGCCTCCTCCCTGCCCCCCTCCCCAAGGCAGAGTCCTAGTTAGGCCTGTGTAGCTCCTGGCCTTTCTAGTACCCACTGCAAAGGAGTAATTTAAAAACTGACAGGATGGAGCATGAAATGGGACGATTTGGGAGAAGTCCATGAGGTCCTTAGGGTTCATTAACGCTGGAAACAATACAACGTTGGGCACCTTAATACCTCTGTCCTCTGTCCTCCACTGGGCATGAAAACCTGTAAATAATGATGCTTGGCACTTGGTAAGTACACACACATAATTACTACTAAGTTACTACTGTTATTATTTTACAATTTCTGCAGTCAGAAATGAGGAGAGCTAAAATATCTCATGAGCGCCACCTGGCGGAATGTTCTGGCGCTAACAGGCCGCAGCGAATCCCTCCAGTTCTCTGGTAGCTGCATTTGATGGGGCAGGGACACTCTCAGGCCAGGTGTGGGGTGGGGAGGGTGCAGTCCCGACTCCATCTGCGCCCCGCCTTGGGGAGGGCCAGTGAAGAGTTCCGACACTGCCGATCAAGAGGTCTGATGCTCGGGATTTCTTGGCTGCTCAGTTTCTGGGCAGTGAGGCAGAGATGGGGGATATCTTTTCTGAAAACAGCTCAAGGCGCTGGCTTGTGACCCTGACCATAGGAGAGGCCTTTCTGGCCTACCTGGGAGGGAACACAAAGGTGCTCCTGGTAGCTTTCCTTCCTCCTGATAGCAAAGTGAGACTGCAGGTCCCTCGCTGCCCCAGGTCTGAGGCAGGGGCTGGGTGTGAGCCAGGGCAGGGGGCCATTGATTCTCTTTCAAGCCAGAACAGAGCCCCTGGAGCACCTGGAGAAGGTGCAGATCGCCTCCTCACTGAGGGCAAGTCCAGGCTGAACGGAGAGGTCTTTCGTAAACGCACCCTGCCCGTCTGCATGCCTGTTCCAACAATGGAGCCCCAAAGTGAATGGTCGTTTTCATTAAACTCCCAATCAAAGGCAGGAATCAGAGACTTTCTGCCTGCCTCCTGGGTCGATGCTCGCTCCCCTCTGCCTGCTTCTCTCTCATTGCCTTTGATACCCCCATCCATCGCACCAGCGGGCCCTGGCCTCTTGCTGGCCGCTCTGGGCAGTGGGCCCCTCCCAGCTTCCTTGTGGATTTGGCCACACTTGATCTTAGCCAAAAGGCCAAGAAGTGGTGACTTGGCCATGCTGGCCTCAGGGTGGCAGCTCGACATCACATCCAAATCTAAACTTCTAAAGGCAGAAGCTCAGGGCCAGAGAAACATTGGAGTGACCATTCACACAGTGCAGTGTTTAGAGACGCCACTCGCAGAGCAGCCCTGGGTGTCTGAAATGGAGGCAAGGGAGACTGTGACAGCTGGGATGCTGTCATCTGAGAGCTGGAGGGATGGAACCGAATCATAATTGTCACAGGGATTCATTCATTCACTCATTCATTCAACACATCTTTTTTAGGATATGCCACGTGCCAGGCACTGTTCTAAGAGCTGAGGCTATAGCAGTGAGCAACCAGATACAAATCCCTGCAGTCACTGGAGAAGGCAGAAAATAAATAATACATGCTGTGTGAGATGATAAGTACTATGGAGAAAGAAGCAGAGTTGGAGGTTGGGAGTGTCCGGGAAATTGTGAATTCAGGAAGACTGAAGAAGGCCTCACTGAGGAGCAGCATTTTAATAAAGACTGAAGGAGACAAGGGAACAGCCATGTGGATATCTGGAGGTAGAGTGGTCCAGGAAGAGCAACAATAAGTACAGAGGCCCTGAGGTGTGGTGTGTGAGGTGTTTGAGGAATGTCAAGAAGTTCATTGGGTCTAGAGCAGAGTGATCCAGGGGCTTGGGGCAGAAATGATTTAGAATCTTATAGGCTATTGAATACATTGACCTTTCCTTTTCCAGGGAAGTGGAATATTACTAAATTTGGAGCAGAGTTAGATGTGCCTGATTTACCTTTTAACTGGACTGCTCTCAAGTTATGGAAAGATTAGCCCAAAGGTGGCGGGGGGAGAGTAGATCCAGAGAGACCAGATGGACGCTATCATAATAATCCAGGTGAGAGATGGGGATAGCTTAGGCCAGGGTGGTGGCAATGGAGGGGTAAGAAGTGGTCTAAGTCGAGGGGGATTTTGGAGGAGTTGATAGATTGGATGTGTGTGTGAGTACAAGAGAAGAGTCAGGATGATTTTCAAGTTTTGACCTGAATAACTAGAAAGATGATGATGATGATGGTGGTGATGATGGTGGTGATGGTGATGATGGTGGTGATGGTGGTGATGGTGGTGATGATGATGGTGGTGATGGTGGTGATGATGATGATGATGATGGTGGTGATGATGATGGTGATGATGGTGGTGATGATGATGGTGATGACGGTGGTCGTGATGATGATGGTGATGATGGTGATGGTGGTGATGATGGTGATGATGATGATGATGGCGGTGATGATAATGATGGTGGTGATGACAGTGGTGATGATGATGGTGATGGTGGTGATGATGGTGATGGTGGTGATGGTGGTGATGGTGGTGGTGATGATGATGATTATAGTATTGGTGGTGATGATGATGGTGGTAGTGATGGTAATGATGATGATGGTGATAATTGTGATGATGATGGTGGTGATGATAGTGATGGTGATATTATGATGATGATGGTGGTGTTAATTGTGATGGTGATGATGATGATGGTGGTGGTGATGATGATGGTCATGGTGATGACAGTGATGATGGTAGTGGTAATGATAGTGATGATAGTGGTGATGATGATGGTGATAGTAATGATGGTGGTGATGATGATGGTGATAGTAATGATGGTGATAATTGTGATGATGATGATGGTGGTGATGATGATGATAGTGGTGGTGATAATGGTAATGATGATGGTGGTGGTGATGATGATGATGGTGGTGGTGGTGATGGTGATGATGATGGTGATGATGATGGTGGTGGTGATGGTAATGATGGTGATAATTGTGATGATGATGATGGTGGTGATGGTGGTGGTGGTGGTGATGACAATGATGATGGTGGTGGTGATGATAACAATGATGATGGTGGTGGTGATGATGACAATGATGATGGTGGTGGTGATGGTAATGATGGTGATAATTGTGATGACGACGATGGTGGTGATGATAGTGATGATGATGATGGTGATGATGATGGTGGTGGTGATGATGATGGTGACGATGATGATGATGGTGATGACGATGATGATGGTGATGACGATGACTGTGGTGGTGGTGGTGATGATGATGGTGATGATGATGATGATGATGGTGGTGGTGATGATGATGGTGATGATGATGATGATGGTGATGACGGTGGTGATGACAATGATGATGGTGGTGGTGATGGTAATGATGGTGATAATTGTGATGACAACAATGGTGGTGATGATAGTGATGATGATGATGGTGATGACGATGATGGTGGTGGTGGTGATGATGGTGGTGGTGGTGATGATGGTGGTGATGACGATGATGATGGTGGTGGTGGTGATGATGATGGTGGTGGTGGTAATGGTGGTGGTGGTGATGGTCATGATGGTGATGGTGAGGACAATAGCAATGCAAACAAAATAATAAAATTTATTTATCACTTACTGTGCTGAATACTGTGCCCAGTGTTCCGTACATTTGTTATCTTGATGAATCTTCAGAACAACTCTTGAGTGATCTATCATTAAGGCAAGGAGTGGAACAAGGAAATGGGAGGGCAGAGTGGTTAGGCTGGGATCCAACTCACACTGACTCCTAGGTTCATGCTCCAACTCTTCAAATTCATTTGCTTGCCTGAAAAAAGTTCCTTTTCCTTGGGACAGAGTGAAGGGGGTGCATTCCCCACACCCCCTGCTCCGAGTGGATGCCATCAGAGCTGACACACACCGCTCTGTGATTTATAGCTCTGGCTTCTGTCTTTTAAAAATTTACAAAATGGGTTTACCTCTGGGGCTCTGGAATCTTGAATTCCAAATTCTTGATAAGGAGCCAGAGTCTCACAATCTGGGTGCAGGAGTGCATGGAGGACACTGGAGACAGAGGGACCCTCAGGTGCAAAGGCCCTGAGCCAGGATGACCTGTAGTGGCCACCACAGAGGGCTGAGGGTTGAGAGCGGTGCTCCAGTGGAATGAGAAGCAGGCCTAGGCAGCGTCAAACAGAAGACTCTGCAGCCGTGTGGAAGAGTTTGGGGTTTAAGAGAACCATTGAGGGTTTTAATCAGTGAGTAACCCAATCAGATTTGCATTCGACATTTTTCCTCTGGATGCACTGTAGGGTGCTAGTGGAAGAGGCAGGAAGACCACAGTGGGGAAGGACGAAGGCGGAGCTGAGGCAGCCGCAGAGGGCCTCACTAGAGGCTGCACAGGAATACAGGAGGTGGCAACCACAGGACATACATGCCGGTGGGCCAGATGTGAGAATAAAGAACGGAGAACGACCTGAGGCTCCGGCTTTGACGGTGGGTGTGGCAGTGCTGCTGGTGAAGGTAGGATGCGAGGAGCAGCAGGTGGTTGGGATCAAATCCAAGACGCTGAGGTCTGTTTTGGACACAGGTGGCATTTGAGACATGCAAAGCATACCTGAGAGGAAAGGTCCCCCCATGCCCTGGCTCTCGGGCCTGGAGTCTTCAGAGAGATGAGACTGGGGCAGGAGTCAAGGATTTGAGAGATGCCCTTGGAAAGAAGCTTTAATAATGTTTTCATAATGTTTTTAGTGACTAATTTTTTCTAAAGGTCACTTTAGAAGGCCTGCCAGTTTTTGAGGACTCGTTTTGAATTAAATTGTATATTGGCAGAGTCAATGATTCAAATGTAATGAGTTTGAGTATTTCTTTTAGATAGCAAAACCTCTGTTGGTGTGGAGTTCCTGCTTTGAATACCCACTGGTGGGAAGTATTAAAGTACTTTAAGGTATTCAAATTGGTTGTTAGCCAATGCAGTTAAACAATGTGAAACTGATGGGCTTCCTCCTGTGGCCCCAGGTTCAGTGTCAATCCCTAAGTGATAAGGCCTGAAGAAGCAGGAGCTTGCCTGCACTGGGCAGACCCTTGCATTCTCATGGGGACGGGACAGGTTCCCCAGACACCGGTGGCACTGTTTTTGATAGGATAAACATGTGTGGAGGTGTGTGTTGTGTTGTGCAAAGTGTGTGTCTCTCCATCCTTCCACACTTCCATTAAGAATCCAGGATTCAGAGATTAGAACACAGCAAAAAAAGAGAAGATGGTTTGGATATTTGACTCATGCAAACCATTAACCTACAATCCCACAGCAAGCAGGGTAGGGCTGCAGGGCTCTGGACTCTTCCCAGTGGAAGGAACCATGAAACAGACTCAGTGGCCCAAGTCCCGGTGCAGTGGGAAATGTGCAGCACTGGATGGAGGAGTCACCCAGCAAAGTGGACGGGCCTCCCGCTCAGGGGCTCGTGTGAACAAGGTGGCCCAGACAGGATCTCACCCACGAGGCTCTGGTCAATGGGTTTTGCTCAATGAAGTAAAAAGCAGGCCCACTCTGGCGCTTCTGTTGAAGACAGCCGTGAACAGCCTGAGGTGCAGGGAAGTCTGAGGCCGGGAACTATGTGGATGGGGTTTATGCGAGCTGCATGCTCCGTACTGAGGGGGCAAACATGAGCCAATCACATGTTTCTTCTGGAAACCGTCAGTATTAAGGGCACAAAGAGAAGGTGACTCCTGTCACCCTGAAGTGGCTGTGCAATCCAGCTGGGGCAGCCCTGGGAGGCCGGAGGACTGAGTTGGATGGATTCAGTGGCATGGCTCAGAGAGATTGGATCAAATGAGAAGCAGCAAGGGTTGAGGAACGGGCTTCAGGAGGCTGGAATTTCCAGCAGGCGACGTAAACGCCAGTGCTCTGGGGGTGAGGCCAAGGGTGTGACTGGGTTGGCTGGATAGGACTGTGGGACACTGACAAGCACATTCTCTGACCCAAGGGAAAATCCTAATTCAGTTCTAATTGTCGCCTTGCAGGAAGATGTGCCCATGTTTCCAGATCTTCTGATTTTTCGAGAGCTGGTATAAATTCCATTTTAATTGTGACATGTTCCAGTTTTTAAAACACCATGTAGGCTACACAGAACCCACCTTTGGTCCATGGGCTTCCTGCTGCGTCCTTGATTTCAGGGTTAAGAGAAAAAGAGGAGCCACCAAGAAAAACTGGGAAATGGGAGCCAGAGAAACCAGAGGGGACCAGAAGAGAATGAGCTCAGGACCAAGGTGGCCAAGCGTCACAGGACAGGCTGCCAAGGTCAAGAAGGTGAGGGCTGGCGAGCGCCGTTAGATTGGGGAACTACATCTCCTTCGAGAGTTGGCCTGAGCCGAACACTCAAGAACATCAACCTCGTGGAGAAAACAGTTCTTGACCTTTCTGTCCAGAAGAGAAATCTTTTCGTGGTGGTTCATTGTTTTAAAGAGCTTACAGCTGCCTCCCGGCCAGATCACTGTTTTGTCTGAAGGGCATTTCAAGGCTTCTATAGTAAAGAGCAGGTGCGGTGTGACTTGGGCAGACAGTGGTGGAGTCCCTCACGCCCTGTTTATTTTCTCTCTGTGCACACAGCCAGACTACAGTTCCCAGCTTCCCTTGCAGATAAGTATGGACATGAGACAGAGGTGTGGCCAGAGGAATGTGGGTAGAAATGATGCACCCCGGAGTTGTCACACTTTGATATGCCTGTCAATACATGAGAATATATTTCTTTAATATATGAGGATCTTGTTAAAATGAAGACTCTGATTCAGTAGGTCTGAGATAAGGCCTGGGCTTCTCCCTTTCTTTCTTTTCTTCTTCTTTTTTTTTTTTCATGGTACTGGGGATTTGAACCCAGTACCACCTCTGAGCTGCAGCCTCAGTCCTATTTTAGTTTTTATTTTGAAACAGGGTCTCGCTAAGTTGCTGAGGCTAGCCTCTAACCTGTGATCTTCCCGTCTCAGCCTCCTAAGTACTGGAATTACAGGCATGCTCCACCACACCTGATTGTGGGACTCTGCATTTCTAATGAGCTCCTGTGTGACGCCGACATTGCTGGCCGGTGGTCCACATTTTGAGTAGCACAGATGTATGCCTGGCCCGGAGCCATGTCTTCTAGCACCCACAGTTGGGAGACCCATTTCTGAGGACAAGCCTAGACCATTACTTCCCTACCTCGGGGCACCCAAAGTCCAGGCTTTAGGCTATTTAATGGCATGCATTGTGTTTTACAGGGTTTTCCATGCCTTGCGACATTCCTGGCTTGAACTGTAAAGTCCTTGAGAGAAGACACCAAGGCCCCTTTTCTCTGGGGGCCCCCCCAGAGCCTGTCCACAGCCTGGCACTGAGCGGAGCTGAGTGAAAGTGGGGTAAATAACAACACAAAGACAATCGCTCCTGCCTTTAAACCCCCACTCGGGGCTGGTGGCTGCATGAGAGCCTGCTTTCGCACCACTACGACGACCTGCAGAGGAGAAGCTTCCAACCTCGGACGGGTGAGACAGCCAGCCATGGTAGCGATAGGGAAGCCGATACCTTCTTAAGCTTCCTAGCACTGCGCTCAGCACACGATCTCGCTCGATTCCATAGTGATCCTATGAGCTATGTAAGGCCAGGCAATGCCCCATTTTGCAGCCTAGGTAAGGGAGGCTCAGAGCTCTCAAGGTCACTTGCCCGAGGTCACCGGGCTGGTAAGTGGCAGAGCCCAGGATTAGAATGCAGGACTGTGACCCTTGAAAGCATACCATTGCACTGCACCGCCCCGGTAGGAATGGGCATAAAAGGGTGTCTGTAAAGAGTTACGGTTGGAGAGGGATGGAGGGGACAAGGGGCTATCCCAGAACAACAGCAAAGGGAAGGCTAGAGGGGACTGCCGGTGCAGGGGCTGCCGGGGAAGGGGATAGAAACCAAGGAGGGAAAGGTGCCCTGCCCTGCTCATCTCAGGAACCCAGGTGCTGGTCAGGCCTGGCACCTCCTGGAAGCAGGCTTTGGGGACCGATATGGAGCCAGCCATTTCCCGGGAGCGGCTCTGAAGGCGGGTCTGACTGCAGCATTCACACACACCTGCTTCCTGCAGCCTCCACATCCTTCCACATGCAAAGTCACTGCAGTCCTCAGCTGTACTGCGTGACCTTGGCCTGATCACTTGGCCTCCCTGAGCTTCTGTATCCTCCTATAAAATCGGGAGGTGAATCGTGCTCCCCCCCCACCCGATGCACTGTGAGAATCAAATGACAGCGTAGGACAGTGCCTGGTACACAGTGAAAACTGAAAATCCCTCTCATTCTGTCCCCAGGCCCAGCTTGGTGCCAGTGGCTCAGGAAGAAGAAGCCTGTTCTCCCCCCCACACGTCTGCTGACACAGAGCACGCCAGCCCAAAGAACAAAGACAGCACAAGTGGAGATCTAGAAAGCACTTTCTTGAGAGCATACGTGCAACCGCCATCATTCATTGATCTCCGGATGTGATTCCAGGAGCTCAACACATCTCATTTAGTCTTCACAACAATCCAGTGTGGTCATGATGTTTGTGCCCATTTTACAGAGGAAAAAATTGAGTCTCAGGATTGCAGGCACGTGAAAGTGAAGCCTGGCTCCTTGCCTTCACTGCGGCGTAGGAGCCACATGAAAATCCAAGACGTAAGTGCCAGGTGGTGCCTGGCAATTTGCTTAACCTCCCTGGACCTCAGTAGCTCAGTATTCTCATCTGGAAGCTGGGGATGATGGTGTGTGTGTGTGTGTGTGTGTGTGTGTGTGTGTGTGTGTATGTTAATTTTTAAGCATTAATAGTGTATTCTTATGCATTTAGCAGTATAGACTCCTCCGGCCCCCCTGGTGTAAGCAGGCAGACTTTACCCCATGCGTCGCCCACCACCAGGAGTGGGCAGGAAACTCACGGAACAGCACCATGAGGAAGCGGGTCTGGTTCAGCGTGTAGTCCAGGCCGGCGGGCGTCAGCACCAGCAGGTTCTTTTCCTCCCAGATGTACACGGGCTGGCTGATGTTGATGGGCTCGTCATCATCCTCCTCCAGTGAGCTGCAGACAGCGGAGACGCAGAGGCCACCAGCAGCAGGGGCGTCCAGAGCAGCCCCATGGCTGTCCTACAGGGGCGGGAGAGGGAACAGAGAGCCCTTATGGACACAGGTGGTGAGCTCCACGTCACAATGGTCCACTCCCCTCTTCTCGAGTGGGGAATGTGGCCTGAGCACCGTGTACTGCATCCCAGCCACGCCGCAGCTTGGCCTCAGCCAGGCAGCAGGAAGGGTGTTGGGACAGCTCGGTCCCGGGGTGACTGCGTGGGGGAGACACAGAGCAGCCGGGCTCCACTCAGAGCCCCAGGAGCTTCCCAGCCACCAGGTGAGACCTTTGCAGGGATGGGTCCCAATCCAGAGTCCCGGGGTGAGCCTCTGGACCTCAGAGACGACTAGTCCACCCCAACACAGCCTCCCAGGATCCCTCTGCTAACAATGCCAGCTCCTGTTTGAATGCCCCTGTTGTGGGAAGCTCACTACCTTGCAGTAGGTTCCCTTGGTTTTGAAATGTTCTCGTGTGTGTGTGTGTGTGTGTGTGTGTGTGTGTGTGTGTGAGCAAAGTGGCTCATACCTGTAATCCCAGAGACTCCTAGTTGATCCTAATGTGTAGCCGTCTTTAAATCATGACCGTGGGCAGGGGGAAGGCTGCCCTGGCAGGGCCGGATGGTTGACATTTTCACTCGCCTGGTACCTGTGGGAAGCCGGGTTTCTCTCGGGCTGCAGGGGTCAAGCTGGGCTGGGGCAGCAGAATCCCTGGTGCGTTAACAGGGAGGTCGTAGCCTGAAGAGCAGGCCTCTGGCTTCCTGGTGTGCTCAGAGCTGGACCGGCAGGCAGCTGAACCTTCTAAAGAAATCCGGGGACAGAAATGCGGTCCCTTCCTGAGAACACTGAGGTTCTGAGTTCTGGGGTTCCTTAGGGCCAGGAGTGGCCCTGGAGAAGAATGAGGCATTGTTGAGTAAGAGAGGCCCTGCCCAGCAGTCCCTGTGGAGGAGAGGGGCTAGCCGACAGACCCAGGGCTAGGGTTCACATGAGGGCCAGAAATTAAGTCTACATATGGGGGAGTGGTGCGGGGTGGCCTAGGAGGACCCTGAACTTAGTGCCTATCCATTGGACTCTCTTTCCCAGTCAGTCCCCCTCCCAGGCTTTACTTCAGTTAAACAGCCTGTTCTGGTCTGTGGAGCTGTGTTCTCTATTTTCCCATATCTCCTAACAAAAACAAAAAACAAAAGCAGTTACATCTTCTACCCATAATGCCAGAAATCAATTTGTATCTTATACACAGAAAGTCTCAGCACCATGTATGACAGATAAAATAATATGGGATAAATATCAGTTATTCACTATTCACTAACTTAACAAATATTTATTGATGTCTCCCAAAACAGCAGGCACTGTTCTAAGTGCCAGGGATACAGTAGTGCAAAAGATCCGAAATTTCTATCTTCATGGAGAGCATGTCCTAGTACGTATGTATAGAAGGGATAAAGTGAATAAATAAACATATCAAATATTAGAAAGTGAGCAAAGCTAAGGAGAAAACCCAGCAGGGAATCAAGGGTGGAAGTGCCGGAGGGGAGAGGGCTCCGGGCTTAGGGAGGGAGAGGGCTCCGGGCTTAGGCACACAGAGGGAAACCTGGCAAGGAAGAGTTGGGCAGAGGCAGCGAGCCCGGCTGGAAGTGCTGCAGTGCTGGAGCCAGCCAGCAGGGGGACCCCGAGAAGAATGCCAGCACGCAGGCGCTTCTCCAGCCCTTTAAAGCGTCCGGAGCTTGAAGTTGTTCAAGGGCTGCTTACACTACACACACTGGCAAAAAAAACTACAAGTCGGGACCTCTTCTGTTGCTGCTGTTGTCAGAGAAACAGTTTCCCAGCAGCCCGCTGTGAGCCAGGACTTCAGAGAACCAACAGCCAGGATGCCAGCCTGCTGTAGCAGAGTGAGCAGGAAGGGGCACCAGACAAGCTGGGGGGACTGGTGTTGGTGCGGGGTGCGGGTCTTGGCAGAACCTTTTGGCTTTGAGAGAAATCGGACCTGTGGGAGGTCGTTTACTTATTTCTAACAGCTTTATTTAGACAGTGTACAATTATCATTATTTTTCGTAACGTTACAGAGTTGTGACATGTTGCTATCCAAATTTAGAACAATTTCATCACCTCAGAGAGGTCCCGGTGAGCCTGGCAGTCACTCTGTCCGTGCGTCCAGCCCTGGGCAGCCGTTCGTTCACTTTCTCTGCGTACCGGAGGGTTCTGAGCAGAAACTAGGTAAGACCTGATTTGCATTATTGTTACTGTTGTTTCCTTTCTGTTTAAACAGAACAAAGTTTCGGTTCTCTTTTTAGCCGATGACTTAATTTCTTGGGGGACACATCCACCAGCCCGGTGGCACTCATAGGTGCTGGAATGGGGTTTGACCTCGAAGCCACCATGAGTCAGGACAGAAGCATGGCCAGGAGCCATCTCCCTAGTTCAAAGTGCTCTGACTACGTGAGGCCCCGCCCTCTCGTGGTTGTGTTTGGGGCCAGAGATCCCTGTGAGGGGCTGGTCTGCAATTTGCTTTCACTGGGGTCTGAGGAAATGAATAATTAAAGGCTCTTGCGTCTGCCCTGCTGCTGGAGCAGAACACAGGTGCCTTTTGCATTTCTGGGTTCCAGAACAAGGTATTTGAGCAAGAAATCTTCAGCGGCAAGTGTCAGCTGCCTCGGAGGCCTTCGCAGATTGAGCCACAGAGAGGAATGGCGTGGAATACCCTGGGAAACCAGAGAGAGGCCTGGGGCTTCTAATTATCAGCTGTCAAGAAGTCAGGGGTGGGGGCCAAGGCACAAGCTTGGGCAGAGTTTAGGAGTGACAAGGAGTGGGGAGCAAGTCAGGAGGGGCTTGCCCAGGGCCCCGAGCCCAGAGTTGGGGACCACAGCAGAGGCTGGGAGGTGGCTCATAAGTCACTTTTCCTCTTTAAGACTCCCTTTCTTTATTTGCAAACTGCAGAAAATAACATTTACAATATTGACTTGCCATAGGATTTAATGAAATAATGTTTATAAAGCACTTTCAACGTGCTTGCTATACAATGAGCCTTCCAGAGACAGTCGTTGCGATTGGATTTTATTTTTGTTGGGAAACATTATTATTGTTGGTTGTTATTATAATATTGTTGTTACAGTTTCGGTGGTCACCATGAGTTCTTTTCCTTAGCCCAGATAGATATTATGGGTGGGTGGGGGGGCGGATAAAGAGTCAGGACAAGCAGTTGGAATTTGGTGCAGGGCAAAAAGATTTATTATAAAAGCAAGAGTAACAGGGCCATGTCTCAAAGAAGGAGGGGGAGAGAGAGAGAAAGAGAAGGAGAGAGAAGCCTCTAAGAAGAGACACCCGGCTTTGTCCTGTCTGGTCTTCCTTATCTGGTGGCTGAGTTCCCAGGCCAGTAGCCTTGCTTTGTCATCTGTGGTCTTTTAAGTTTTAAGGTTTGTAAGTTTCTTAGTGTTGCCCTTCATCTTATGTTCATTGCCATGCTGACCCAGCAGGGTTGGGACAGAAGAAGCCCAAACAGCAGGCAGGGAAGAGTAGGAAGCACCTGCTTTAACCTTATAATGCCTGCTCTGCTTTGGGACAGGGCATGGTATGAAATCACCCATAACTGGGTCAACTCTGTTATTTTTATTACCAAGAGGAGCTGGGCAGAAGGAACTGAGACCAGGGCCACAGCCCCTAGGCGGCAGCTTCTAGAACTTTAATGTGTGCTCAGTGCATCTGGAGATCCTGCTAACGTGCAGATTCTAATGCCACCGGGGTGGTGTAGGGACCCAGGTTCTACAGCTGTCACCAGCCCCCAGGTCGAAGAGCCACTGAAACAGCACCGTGCAGTACAGTGCCACTGCCCACCCGTGGCTCTTAAACACTCAAAATGTGACCAGTCGAAATTGGGATGTGCTTCTAAGCGTGAAATGTGCATCAGATTTCGAGGACTTAGAAACAGTGCAAAAATATCGGTATTAGCTTTTTGCAGCTGTGACAAAATACCGGAGAAAAACAACCTAATGGAGGAAAGATTTATTTTGGTTCATGGTTTCAGAGGTTTCAGGCTGCGGTAGGCCATTGTTTCTGGGCCTGTGGTGAGACAGAGCATCATGCAGAAGGGTGCAGCAGAGCAATCTGCTCACCTCGAGGCAGCCAGGAAATGTGGGGGAGAGAGGAAAGGGCTGGGGACAAGATATACCCTTCCAGGGCACTGCCACAGTGACCTTCTTCCTCCAGTTAGACCCCACCTCTTCCATTTTCCACCACCTTCCAATAATCCATCCAGCTACGAATCGCTCAATGATGGTCCATTAATTAGATGAGGTCCCCCCATCCAATTGCTTCCCCAAAGCCCCGCCTAGAAACATTGCCGCATTGGGGACCAAGCAATCCTTCAACACATGAGCCTTTGGGGACTTTCTGGATCTCTTTAGTAATTTCTTTTCCTATTGATTTCATGTTAAAATAATATTTTTCAAGTACCTGGTTAAATAAGATGATAATTATAATACTAATATTATAATTTAATATTACCTCTTTCCTTTTATTTTTCTTCATGAAAGTACTAGAAAGTTGTCAGGTGCACATGTGGTTCATATTCTATTTCTACTGGACGGTGCTCCAGAGAGCTTTCTTCAGCTTCATCAGGCCAGTTCAGGATCAGTTAAAGGATCTTAGAGGGGAGGATCTGGTAGAGAGGATTTTCAATGTTCCCAACACAAAGAAATGATCAATATTTGAGGTGACAGGTATGGCAGTTAGCCTGAGCTGATGATCATCACTCATCATATTCATGTACAGAAATGTCCCATGGTACCCCACGTGTGTGCAATTACTGTGTGCCACTGAAAAATGTATTTTGAAAAAAGTTTGTAAAAATGCAACAACACAATCAATGATATTAGAGGGATTCCCTTAGAGGGACTTAGATTTTTTTTTCAGTACTGGGGATTGAACCCAGGGGCATTCTATCTCCGAGCTCCACCCCCAGCCCTATTTTTTATTCTTTATTTTGAAACAGGGTCTCACTAAGTTGCAGAGGGTCTCACTAAGTAGCTGAGGCTACGATCCTCCAGTCTCAGCCTCCCAAGTACTGGGATTAAGTGTGCGCCACCACACCCAGCTAGAAGGACTTAGTTTTTAGATGTGGCTGTGAGTTACTGAGGTCCTGGGAGACCCACAGGCAGTGAGAGGTGGGAGGGAGGGAGGGACCTCAGGTGCAGAGATGAGAAATGACCAATGTCACACAGCAAAACTGAGACTAGAGGCCAACAGCATGTTCTACAAATCAATATGAGCCACGGTCCACCTCAGGGTGGACCGCAGGCTTCTTCCTAACCACAAGGCCTAGAGTTCAGAAGCATGGTCTCTCTCCTCTCTTTGGTGACAGGCAGGAGCCCTCAGACGACATGCGGCTGTGGCTGAGAGGCCTGGTCCTCCAGGCACTGAAGAGCTCCCGGAGATACAGCGGGTCTCGGGGGCAGCTGCCACCTCTCCCTGTCCCTCAGAAGATTGTGGCCGCCTGGGAAGACATCAACCTGGGGAGGCAGCCGGTGCCCGAGTACTTCAACTTTGCCCATGACGTGCTGGACGTGTGGAGTCAGCTGGAAAAGGTGAAGCGCGACCTGTCCTAGTGGCCACCTTGCGCATCCGAGGCTGCCTTCAGCCACCCCATGAGACTCAGGCTATACGACAGGTCGATTTGGACATTTTTACCTGGGAACTCTGCAAGTCCTAACATGTAAACCATTAGCATTTAAGCCTTAGGGGGGAAATTATGATCAAGTGTTATGAGCCATTAATACCCTTGCACAAGTGTCCCACATTCCTGAGCCCAACTCACACCACTACAGTTATGCCCCTTCTGATTTCCTTCCAGTAGATCTGATCAGGTGAAGGAGGGAGTTTTATTTGGCTGCTACTCTGTCTTCAGTATTTCTCTCACTCTCATTCACTTCCCTTCTAAATAGGAGAGAGTGGAGTCGGGACTCAAGCTTTTCACAAATCAGAGTACACAGGATTGAGTAAGATAATCCTGGTTTCATTGTGTCTCTGCATTTGCTTCCTTCTTTAATTTTCCCTTCTATATGTGTCTGTCTGCTAAAGTTACTAATGTTTCATTCATAATAAGAGAATATAAATTTTTATTTCGAAGACATTTGTGTTAATTTTAAGATAACCTTGTTTAAGGAAAAATGAGGTCAATTCTACTATTCGTAGAAATAGTGATGTTCTACTGCTAGTGGAGATGGTAAAACTCACGCAGGTGCTGCGGAGATGAATGAGACTGAAAAGCAGGCTTTGCAGTCAGACAGACGTGGTTCACCTACAAGCTTGAAGTGTCACGTTGGACAAGGTCCCTAAATTTTCTAGATCTGTTTTCTCACTGGTAAAATGGAAGTCGGAGCCGGGCGTGGTGGCGCATGCTTTTGTAATCCCAGTACTTTGGGAGGCGGAGACCAGAAGATCCGGTTTTGTGGCCAACCTCAGCTCGCATGCGCGCGCACGCTCGATCGATTGATCGATCTCTCTCCTCTCTCTCTCTCTCTCTCTCTCCCCCCTAGTGAGGCCCTCCGTAACTTTGTGAGACCCGGTTTCAAAATAAAGCATAAAAAAATAGGGCCGGGGGTGTAGCACGGAGGTAGAACGCCCCTGAGTTCAATCCCCGGTACCGCAAAAAAAAAAAAAAAAATGGAAGTCGTACCATATGCTACGCAGAGTTGTGAGAGTCACGAGAGAAGTGGGTGTGAGAGAGGAAGCTAGGATGCTCCGTTTGTAACTGTCCTCAAAATCTCAGCCTTTTGCCAGGCTAGGGAGCAATCTTGGAGGACTTCTTATCGTAAAAAAACAAGCAGGATTAAGTCAGCAAAAATGATGAAATAAGGACTTTCAGAAATTCTCTTACTTCATAAAAGTGACAATAACAATGGTCACAACAGCCCCAGAAAAAGTTTGAGAATCAACTTTTTCAGAATGTTGGAAACCAGCCTGAGATTGCAGCAGCACAGGGAGTGTTTATGAAAGGAACTGGCTGAACCTCAGCAAGATCAGCAGCGTGGTGGCAACTGAACCTTCCTTAGTCCCAACCCCCACTTTCCAGATACCTGGTGGCTTTGGAAAATATCAATCCTCATTCCCATGCCACCTGGTAGTCACAGAGGGTGCAGAATGGAGGTGGAGCTTCTTCAAAGCTTCCTTCCCAAAGAATTATCATGATTTGACTGGTCGGGGGGTTCTTTGAAAGACCCCATTTGCAAGGCCATCTATATTTGACCAGACTCAGAACTCAACCCATAAGAAAAGCCTTTTCCCTGGGATCCATTTGTCAAAAATAATTACAGGCCAGTGTTTTAACTTTGTGTGTTTGTGTGAGGTGGTAGATAACAGTTGGAACAAAAAATAGACTAACCAAAACGCTAACATAGAAAAGCTTAGGAATGAGTTGTCTATAGAAGCTTTAAAAACCTTACACAGATTCGGGGAAATCTTGAAATCAACACGCACAAGTAGGACTGTGTGCATGTCCAGGGCTTTGCACATGCTGAGGAAAGACCGGGAAAACTGTAGGCTTCACCTCAGGCTGACTTTGAGGGGTGTTTGTTTGTTTGTTTGTTTGGTGGTACTGGGGATTGAACCCAGGGGCATTCTACCTCCGAGCTACACCGTCAGCCCTATTTTTATTCTTTATTTTTGAAATAGGGTCTCACTAAGTTGCGGAGGGCCTCACTAAGTAGCTGAGGCTGGCCGCAAACCCGGATCCTCCTGTCTCAGCCTCCCAGGTACTGGGATTACAAGCGTGCCCCACCACACCCGGCTGACCTTGAGGTTCTGAGCAAGCAGAAAGTTAAGGCAGAGTTGCTAACTTGTACACTGTTTCTTTTTAGGATAATGAAACTATTTGGGGAGGAGATAATGGTTACAGTTATTGTACCTTGTGGAATATACTAAAAACCCATGAACTGAATACTGTAAAGTGGTATTTTTTATTGCATATGACTAATAAATATTTCCATTTTTGAAAAGGAGGACACAAGACGGCATAAATCATCGGCTACTTTTTGTGTTTAAAAGATAGTATAGAAAAATATATATACTTATATTTGCCTAAAGAAATACTACAAGGATATACAAGAAGCTAATAAAAAACAGGTTGCTCACTGAGATGGTGAAGTAGGGAACAGGGTAGAGAGGTACAGGAATGAAGCGAGTCTTCTCATTGTTTATCTTAACATATTATCTTGATTTTTGAAGCCTATGAATATACTGAATGTATTAACTACAGTAAAAAATAAATTTTTTAAATACTCAATTAATATCCCCTCCCCCTCCCCCTCTCCTCCTCCTCCTCCTCCTCCTTCTTCTCCCCCTCCTCCTCCCCCTCCTCTTTCCCCTCCTCTTTCCCCTCATCCTTCTTCTTTGTGCCTGCACTATGTCTAGGCTGGGCACCGCCCCCCAAATCCTGCATTCTGGTGGGTGAACGGCAAGGGAGCTGAGGTCAAATGGAGCTTTGAAGAGTTTGGAAAACAGTCCAGGAAGGCAGCCAACATTCTCGGGGGGGTGTGCGGCCTGCAGCCCGGGGACAGGATGATGCTGGTGCTCCCGCGGCTCCCAGAGTGGTGGCTGGTCAGCGTGGCCTGTCAGCGGACAGGTCAGTGGGCAGGGGCGGGACTCCGGGGCAGGGCAGACACTATCTTCCAGAGCTCCGCAGTTTCCACAAAGTTTGGGAGATGGAGCAAAACAAATCCTATGTGGAGTTCTGTTTACTTGCTCTTCGCTCGACAACCGCAGTGTGGTCAGATCCAGGGGCGGATAGTGGTGTTATAAATAAAAGCAGGCCCAACTCACTATGGGCCAAAGTGCAAAAAGCTCACTTTTTTCTTTCTTGAGCAGCTGCCAGGCCCTGAGGTAAGCGATTTGCACCATCAGTACTTCTCTTTGGAGTGCTATTATTTTTTATGTCCCCTGTTCCTCCCATTATATAGATTCATCTATTTCTTTGATATCTAAAAGAAATAACTCAAAACCATGTCCCATGTTACCATGTCAAGTCTAACATCCTCTCCAACATTTTAGAAGATACCCAGGCTGATGTCCTTACAGTCTCGCATCCTGTGTCCTCCTTAGACGTCTTTGTCATCTGTCTTCCTGACCGTGGTGTTTGATTTATTTCTCCTGCTGACAGCTCTGGCTGTCCACCATCTGCTCAGGCCCCAAAGTTGAACATGGTCCCCAAAGCATGGCAAACAGGATATGGGTGGGGCAGACTTCTACTGGAAATAATTAAAACAGAGAGGTGGAATGAGGAACCACACTATTCAGCTCCAAGGGTTCACACTGGGGCCTAAATCCTGCAAGAGTTTAAAGAAAGAAGCCAGGTGTGGTGGCACATGCTTGTAATCCCGTTCTTAGGAGGCTGAGCCAGGCAGATCGCAGGTTCAAAGCCAGCCTCATAAACTTAGTGAGACCCTCCACAATTTAGTGAGGCCCTGTTTCTGGGGTGTAGCACAGAGGTAGAATGCCCCTGGGTTCAATCCCCAGTAACACATACACACACACACACACACACACACACACACACGCACACACACACGCACACACACACGAGTTGGGAGAAAGCAAAGGGAAGTAAGAACTCTGCCTTGGCTGCCACGCAATTTGCGATTGGTTTCCTTCTCTGTCCTCTCTAACTCAATGTGTCGGGAAGCCTGATTCTTTTAGGATCTGTTTATTCTCATCTCTGAAAAGAGAGGGTCAGATTCAATGGAATGTTTACAAGTTGGATTCTGAGATACTCAAGGTTTTCAAAGTGTCTGATTCAAATTTGCCCCTGATTTCTTCTTCTTCACCCCTTCCCCTTGGAAGGAGATGAAGTCAGCCACCCTTAGAGGGGCTTTGGCTGAAGCAACATGGGGGGCCTGGAGCCCCCACCTCTATACTTCCCCTGTTACCAGCAAGCAATCCACACCCAGCACACGAATTTATTGCAGCATTTTGAAAGGTATGGAAAACCACTGAACTAGGTAACCTCCAAGGCAGTATAATAAAACCGAGACCGTGGACTCTTGGGATTACCGCTGTGTGGCTTCACTATTCCAGCTTTACAACATATTGCCTGTGCACTCTTGGGCAAGTTACTTAATTTATCCAAGGCATAAAGGTCTGGAACTTAGGGCTTTTATAAACTTACAAAGTGGGTATCATAATAGCATTCACTTCCCAGGGTTGTGGGAATTAAAATAATGCATGTAAAGTTCTCCACATAGGTCAGTGCTCCAGAAGTATTTTCTGGATTTCATTATTATCATTATTATCACCTCTTCCAGCTGGGGAATTCCAACCTTCTCCAGCCCCTTCCTGCTCCCATCTCTGGCCCTGACCCTGGGGTCTTCCTCTGCTGTTAAGTGGACCTTCCCTCTCTGTGTGTTTTCAGGTGTGGTCATGATTCCTGGCATCTCCCAGCTGACAGAGAAGGACCTCAAGTACCGGCTGCAGATGTCCAAGTCTAAGTCCATTATCACCAGTGACTCCCTGGCTCCGAAGGTAGACGCCATCAGCGCTGACTGTCCCTCCCTCCAGACCAAGCTGCTGGTGTCTGACAGCAGTCGCCCAGGCTGGTTGAACTTCAGGGAACTCCTGGGGTGAGTTGAAGCTCTCCAGGAGAATAACAATCAGAGGAAGCCAAGGATGACGTGTACTGCCAACTGCATGTGAGGGATGCATCAGAGAGGAGCGCTCGCTTTGGAAGCCAGACTGACCGACACATAGTCCTCGTGACCCCCCTCAAGGTTCAAGGTCACTCGTTCAGTCACTACCAAATGGGTCACTAGCTCTTCAGATCCCTATTTGCCTCTATAACTCTGGCTGTAGTTATTAGAGCTATTTTTTTTTTTTTTTTTGCGGTACCGGGGGTTGAACCCAGGGGCATTCTACCTCCGCGCTACACCCCCGGCCCTATTTTTTATACTTTATTTTGAGACCGGGTCTCACGAAGTTGCAGAGGGCCTTACTAAGTAGAGAGAAAGAGACAGGGGGAGAGAGAGAGAGAGAGAGAGAGCGAGCGAGCACTGAGGCTGGCCGTGAACCTGGATCCTCCGGTCTCCGCCTCCCAAAGTACTGGGATTACAAGCGTGCGCCACCACGCCCGGCCTTATTAGAGCTATTAAAGTGTATGAAATAACCTGCATGATGCATTTGGTACCTAGCAGGTGGTTAATAACAAAATAGCTGCTGTGTATCCAGTGCTTAGTGTATGCTAGGCACGATGCTGGGTAAGCATGTGCCTGCGTTCATTCGTGCAGGAAAGATTTAATGAACATCTATTTTGTGCTCAGAACGCTGTAATGAATAATCTTATTTAATCCCTAAAAAGAATCCTATGAAGTGTAATTTGACTCAGTTTTACAGGTGAGGAAGCAGGCCTGGAAAGTGAAGTGACTTGCCCAAGATGCTAAAAGTAAGGCAGGGCTGGGACGGAGCCAAGGCCACGTCTGCCTTGGAGCAAGGACCTGGTGCAAACTTGTCTGAGAATTTGAGAGTTTGTCCTGATTGGAGGCCAGAATCCAAAAGGGGCTCCTCAGAGGCCCGTACTACTGGCTCACAAATGCCCGTGCCATCGATTCACCTGAAGGCTGTTTTAACTATAGATTCCAAGGCCCCATCAAACTTACCTAACCAGAGCTACCTGAACAAGGGCCCCAGGATTCTGTATTAAAAAAAAAATCAGCCCGTGTGATTTTGATGAACTCTCAGGTTGGCCTAGATCAATGGTTCTCAATTTTAGTTGTCATTAGAATTACCTGGGGGAGCTTCAAACAATGTCAAGATGCTGATTTCGTTTTGTCCAAGGTGGGGCCCAGGTGATGGTATTGCTCTTAAAAACATACCTGAGGATCCCAAGGTTCAGTCAGGGTTGACAACCATGGGTTAGCTTAGTCCTCAAATCACAAAACTTTGGGAATCACCCAAATTTTGACCCCCTAAATTTGGGTAAACCTTTTAAAAATGGCTCTAAATCATTAGGCATTGAGGTGGGGATGGGGCTGAGCCTAAATGTGCAGAACTGTGCGCATGGATATGTGTGTGTTCCGCTGGAAAGTCCTCATGCCCTGGCCGAAGAACCTGGGGCTCTTTTGAGTGAGTCATTTAACCATTTCGAGCCTCAGTTTCCAAGAGGACTATGATGATTAAACCCCATGAGGTGGCTTGGATAATACAAGCTGGGACGCTCAGCACGGCACCTCACATGCATTTATTGAAATGGTCGTCATAAGCCGGGCGTGGTGGCGCACGCTTGTAATCCCAGTACTCTGGGAGGCAGAGACTGGAGGATCTGGGTTCGTGGCCAGCCTCAGCTCTCTCACTCTCTCTCCCTGTCTCTCTCTCTCTCTCTCTCTCTCTCTCTCTCTCTCTCCTTAGTGAGGCCCTCCGCATCTTCGTGAGACCTGGTTTCAAAATAAAGTATAAAAAATAGGGCCGGGGGCGTAGCGCAGAGATAGAACGCCCCTG
>PVJS01034034.1:0-21993 GCA_004027185.1 Glis glis
AGAAAGAGAGAGAGAGAGAGAGAGAGAGAGAGAGAGAGAGAGAAACAGGGAGAGAGAGAGAGAGAGAGAGAGAGACAGACAGACAGACAGACAGGGAGAGAGAGAGAGAGCTGAGGCTGGCCGCAAACCCAGATCCTCCGGTCTCCGCCTCCCAAAGTGCTGGGATTACAAGCGTGCGCCACCATGCCCGGTGGCACTGTGCTTTTTATGCCTGCAAGTGTGGATTATAAACCTTCAGACTTACAAGTCTGACTGGTTTTTTTGGTACTGGGGATGGAACCCATGGACATTCTATCTCTGAGCTACACTCTCAGCCCTATTTTATTTTTTATTTTGAAACAGGGTCTTTCTAAGTTGCTGAGGCTGGTCTCGAACCTGTGATCCTCCTGTCTCAGTCTCCTAAGTACTGGGATTACAGGCCTGACTTTTAAAAGTGATTAAAATGTGTTTCCATGCATTTTGAAATGGTACCATTACATTACAGGAGATATAACCATTTAATATATCATGGGACTCAACAGGGTTCATAAAATGAGTCCTGTCTCAACCCTAAGATTCAGGAGCACGGGTTCTGCTGCTTCCACCATTTTCCTAACTAGGAAATGAGAGATGAATGGACATCTCTGCACCTCTTCCCTCATCTGTGAATTGGAGATAATGGTAGCGTCCCCTCGGGTTCTTTATGGGGATTAATGAGCTACGACAGATCCAAAAGCCATTTCTCGTTCACCATTAGCTCCCAATAGCAACTATCCCTAGTCACAATTGAGCGATGCTATGAGAGAGGAAATGTTCCCAACTAAAAGAAAATTGTAATTCACTGAAAGAAAAATGTCGTTATTGAGGAAAGGGAGGCATGTCTAAGTCTGCACTTGAACTTCTGGCTTCAAGCAACCTCATCTTTATGCTGCTGGCCCAAAAGTGATGAATGAGAGCTGCTTGTTTCCAGGCACGGGAGGAGGGAGGCAGCCGTGGGGCATGGGAGAGCGGGGGTTAATAATATTATCCTGGTGGAGAGGCCATGGGGGAGCGTTGTGGAGGTCAACTTGAAGGAAGCAAACTTAGACTCAACCTGAAGGATAATGAATAGTTACCTTGGAAGAAGTCATTTCTTTTCTTTTCTTTTTTTCTTTTTTTTTTTTTACTGAGGATTGAACCCAGGGGCATTCTACCCCTGAGCTACACCCCAGACGTATTTTCTTTTCATTTGGAAACAGGGTCTCACTAAGTTGCAGAGGGCCTCACAAATTGCTGAGGCTGGCTGCCAACCTGCGATCCTCTTGTCTCAGCCTCCCAAGTACTGGGATTACCAGTGTGCACCACCACGCCCGGCTAGAAGAAGTCATTTCTAGATCGCCACGGTTACATCCACTTCATTGAGATGCTGTGAAAATTGAGATAATCTAATGCCAACTTCAGTTTTTCAACATTGACCAGCACTTACCAAAATGTGAGCTCTTTTGTACTGTTACCTCTTTATTTATCCTCCAATACCTAGACCCCCTCACTCTTTTTCATTGGCGCTCAGCACCTTTCTGGGTTCTCTTTTCTCCTTACCTATCTGGGACCAGCTAGTTATTTTACAACAATATCCTCCAACGCTTTGGATCCTCTGCCACCATGACCTAAAGACTGGTCGCTGAATGGAATAGATACCACGAGAACGGAACAGGATGTCTCCGTTATCACATGAGACACCAACATTTCTGCCATGATGTTGAGGCTAATACGACTGAAGAGCACCAACTTTGGAGTCAGATGGCCCTGGCTTACAAATCCGACTCGCAGGCAATGGTTACATAGCCGCAGACAACATAGTCTCTCTATACTTCAGTTTGTTCTTTTGTTAAATTGGGCTACAGTATCGACTGTGTGGAGCATCTTTCATGGACTCTGCCAGATGTCACTACACCCTTCTCCACTCTGTTCCGGGCCCTAGAGGGATCAGTAGGCTCCCTTGCCTTCTGGCTTCTATATGGGCAGCACCCAGAGGTGGGTTCTCACATTAATTCAAACTTTTTCAAGCTGGGCGTGGTGGCGCACGCTTGTAATCCCAGTACTTTGGGAGGCGGGGACCGGAGGATCCGGGTTCGCGGCCAGACTCAGCTCGCGCATTCGCGTGCGCCCGCGTGCTCTCTCTTTCTCTCTCTCCCTCTCTCTCTCTCTCTCTCTCTCTTCCTGTCTCTCTCTCTCTCTCTCTACTTAGTGAGGCCCTCTGCAACTTCGTGAGACCCGGTTTCAAAATAAAGTATAAAAAATAGGGCCGGGGGCGTAGCGCGGAGGTAGAACGCCCCTGCGTTCAACCCCTGGTACCGCAAATAAATAAATAAATAAATAAATAAATAAATAAACTTCTTCAAATGCAACTCTAATGTAATTACTGTGCATAAAAACTCACCGATGGGATAAAGCTTAAACTTATACCCTGTGATTGAATAGGATCTGACTCCTGATTTGACAGGAATCTAACTTTTATCTCCTCTTGTTCTCTGGATGTACCCTCGTGTTGGTGAAACGAGATTACTCTCTATTTCCATTGAATTCCCTACCTACCGGCGTCTGCTACCAGGTCTTCTTTGTACAGCACAAAAATCCTACCCACCGCTTGAGGCCTCGCTCCGGTGCCTCTGACGCATTCTCTCCTCTATCCCCAAAGGTAGGAACTCCCACGTCGGTACATGTGCATCTTTCTTTGGGCAGTTTATTACTTCCTGCTTGTATGAAAACATGTTTTATTTCCCAGACTCTTTTGTAAGTTGTGTGGGGGAATGTCTATGTTTTCATCCTGTGCCCCTCCACCATCACTTGCCCACAGAGACTGCTTAGTAAAGACTTCATGCGGGGCATGGTGGCACATGCCTGTAATCCCAGTACTTGGGAGGCTGAAACAGGAGGATCTCAGGTTCAAAGCCAGCCTCAGCAACTCAGCAAGACCCTGTTTCAAAATAAAAAAAATAAAATAGGGCTGGGAGGTATAGCTTGGAGGTAGACTACCCTGGGTTCAATCCCCAGAGACAATAAACAAACAAACAAACAAACACTTCATGAGTGGCATGTGGGTTTTATTGGTGTGTGAAGACCACAAGGTGATTGAAAGAGTGATAAAAGCTGGCATTATGGATTTACTTAAACAATCCTGCTTAATAAGCACTCCTTCCGGGGGTTCTTCATCAAGATGACTAAATATTGTATTTCTAGACAGTACTGCTCAGTGTGGGGGGGGAGGGGATGAGGAGTAAATTAATCTGTAATCTCTCTTCTGGATCATTGCTACTTATAGTTCATGACAAAATATTGCCTAAAAGGTTCACTAGGGGTGACCTGCGTGAGTGATGATATTCCAGAACAGATGGTAGGCTCTGGGGGAAGGGAAGGGAAAAAGGGAATTCTCACACTCTGCCTGCCAGCCAGAGTAAAGAAAACACGTTCTCAACACCGACGTCTCTGATTCCCTCTTAACACCAGAATGTGCCACGATGGTGGACCAACAATTAGGATGTAGCAATAAACTCAGCTGAGACATTCTGAACTTGCACTCTGGGTCCCAGTACTGCCACATGCTTGGGGGAATACCAAGGACGAAGGCAGGTTCTCTGCCTGTTATTGCTCAAGTTTATGGAGAAAGCAAGCTCTAAATACCACCATCAACCACAGGGAGGCATACGGTTGGTTCATCATTGAATTGTGCCCTAAAGCCCTTCGTGAGTCTAAAGGGTATATAATTTAATTTGAGGCCACAGTATGCGAGCCAGGTTTTCCATGCCTGAGTTACTCTCTGAGGAGAAATATAGTTTCTTTAAGGAATTTGTAATTAATTAATTTTGTAGTGCTGGATATTGAATAAGGGATATTCTGCCTTCGAGCTATATCCCAGCCCTATTTTATTTTATTTTTTAATTTTGGAAACAGGGTCTTGCTAAGTTGCTGAGGGCTTCACTAAGTTGCTGAGGCTGGCTTCGAACTTGTGATTCTCCTATCTCAGCCTCCCAAGTACTGGGATTACAAGTGTGTGCCACCACACCCGGCTTTCTTTAAGGAGTTTTAAGCCGGAGCTAAAGAATAATTTACCAGGAACTTTGAATTGGGAGCATTTTGTCTCTCATTTTATTTCACGCCTCAGTGACTGCCTGCCGTTCTAACTCCAGACTGGCCCTTTCCTTCCATCCCTTATCTCAGAAACTCATACCGGCTTTGGCCATTTGGGGGCAGCACTGAGAGGTGTGGTGGATTTTGCCGATGGACTACAGGCGCTGACCGCTGGCTGTGCCCGCTGCAGGCAGGAGTGGGGGACAGGTTGGATTACCAAATACCCAGCAAGGGGAGCACGGGGCCTGTCCTCCTTTTCCCTCAGCTCTCACTTACCTGGTATTTAAACTCAAGTTGACAGAGCCAATGACTAGGAAATGAAATGAAATCTCACATTTTTAATGTTTGTTTCTTGTTCTTGTTTGTTTTTCTAGAAACCTAACTCTTTGGGTGGTTAGCAGGAGGAGATAGAAGGACTTTAAACTTTAAGTGCTACATAGAGTAAGCAACAGCATACAAAAATATTACTTATTATATATATAATTATTATTCGCTACTCTGTGTGCCAACCTATTAACTCCTTGACAGCGGTATCGATATTTGAATTCTCCTTGATTAAAACTAGAACAAGGCATAAATGCTTCGTTTCTATTAAGTCTTTAATAGCATCTGATAACATATGATTTAAAAGTGGATTTTGTTTTGTTTTTGGTACTGGGGAGGGGTATTCTACCTCCAAGCTAAGCCCCCAGCCCTTTTGTTTTCATTTTGCTATAACCAGGCATGGTGGCACATGCCCGTAATCCCAACACCTGGGAAGTCGAGATAGGAGGATTGCAGGTTCAAAGCCAGCCTCAGAGCCAGGCGTGGTGGCGCACGCTTGTAATCCCAGTACTTGGGAGGCTGAGACTGGAGCATCCGGGTTTGCCGCCAGCCTCAGCTACTTAGTGAGGTCCTCCGCAACTTAGTGAGACCCTGTTTCAAAATAAAGAACAACAACAACAAAAAATAGGGCTGGGGGTGGAGCTTGGAGGTAGAATGCCTCTGGGTTCAATCCTAGTACCACACACACACACACACACACAAAAGCCAGCCTCAGCAACTTAGCAAGACCCTGTTTCAAAATAAAAATAAAAAGAGCTAGGATGTAGCTTAGAGGTAGAATATCATTGGGTTCAGTCCCCAATAAAACACACACATGCATGTGCACACACACACACACACACACACACACACACACATACACACACACACTCTTGCTATAAACTAGCTCTCTTCCTTTTTTATTACTCACAAACTTATTGTGACTCTCTAAACTTGGTACTAGTTGGGTTCAGAAGGGACCCCTCTACCTCCAGGCTTACCTGCAAAGAGCTGAATTTGGAGGAGCTCAGAGAGGGGCTTGCTGTCTCTCACACGCGAAGGTTTTTGTTTGTTTGTTTGTTTGTTTGTTCCAGTCACAGATGAAGAAACGTCACCTCTGCAGCTGCCCTTTTGGCCCTGTCCAAAGGAAAGCAACTCTAAAAATAGAACCAAAGGGAACAAATGGTTTGCCCCATAGACTATTTTGAAGTGCAGGGGGTTGGAGTATTAAAAAAATGAAAGTATGTTATCAAGTAGGACAAGAAGCATATAGCTTGAAGAAGTTGTGGGGAGCAGTTTTATAAAAAGCTCAGTTGGTCAAGTTCATGGCTGTCTGTCACCAATAGAGGTTAGGTTAAATATATAAAATTGTCAATGCTCAACAGAACTTAATGTTTTAAAATTTTACATGATGCTCCTTATGAATAGCAAAGTCCTCAGTGTCTTAGGGACACAATTTAAAAAGTTTTCAGAATAAACCACATGCCTTTAAAACGCTGCCAGGAGTCTTCGGGTTTTCTGACTCTTCTGAGAGCAGTTGGCTGCCGGGAACTCTTGGTATTACTGTGGAGCAAGCTGAGCACAAACCCAACACACGACACCACCCTGAACTTTATACCCGAGCTCCAGCCGAACGCCTCCTCACCTTGCAGTCCCCTCTTTTCTGTGGGCTTTCAGCTTCCCCCTCCCTCTCTCTTGGGAAATCGGGAAGATCTAAATAAGGGGTCAGCAAATCATAGCAGAAGTAAATACTAACACTTGAGTGGACTGACATTGTGTGTGGAAGCCCCAGGCACCCTCTCTAGAACCACTAATTTCTTAGTGTATGTTCTGACATGGAGTTTTTTAAAAAAATAATTGTAGATGCGATTATACTGTACATAGAGCTGTGCCTTTTGCCTTTTCATGTCAGAAGTATTTTCACTTGTATTACATACATTATTTCTTATAAAATACTTATCACAGCCGGGCGTGGGGGCACAGGCTTGTAATCCCAGAACTTGGGAGGCTGAGACAGGAGGATCACAGGTTCACAGCCAGTCTCAGCTACTTATTGAGGCCTCCGCAACTTAGTGAGACCCTGTTTCAAAATAAAGAATAAAAAATAGGGCTGGGGGTGTGGCTCAGAGGTAGAATGCCCCTGGGTTCAACCCCCCAGTACCACAAAAATAAATAAATAAATAAATAAATAAATAAAATACTTATCACAAAATATGCTCATATTTTAAAATGTAAGTAACACAGAAACGTGTAAAGGAAGAAGCAAAAGATCTCTTCTATCTCCAACACCCAAGAGCTACTAGTTCTGTGAATATATATATATATACACACACACACACACACACACACATTTTTCCTCCAGTTTTTTTATGCATGAGGGTATGTGCACATGTGTATGTATGTGTAGGCATGTTTATGTATGGAAACTTTTTCTTTACATAAAAAGGGACCATTTTCAGCTTAGCTGTGGGCAACTTGCTTTTCTCACTTAACACTGAACTTTGTGTTGTCAGATTTAGCAAATAAAAATAGAGGATGCCCAGTTAAATTTGAATTTCTGATGAACGCACATTTTTAGTATAAATACGCCCCAAATATTGCATAAGTCATACTTACTCTAAAAAATGTTTTTTTCTTTATCTAAATTTAACTGAATTTAACTGGGTGTCCCATTTTATGTATTACAAATGGGTTTTTATATCTGCACATTTTGATTGACCTCTGAATAATCTATGCTGAATAGTTTTCCACATACTTTGATGTTTCTCCACATGCTTTGATGTTTCTAGGTGATAACTCTTGGTAATAGAATTAAGGGTGATTTTTATCTTCTTAATTTTTCTAATTTATCTTTGTCAGAAAGTGATAATCGCTAGAACCTTGTAAATGGAGCGGTCCTAAGTGGCAGAAGCTGCCGTCTGCGCCATAGCCTGACGGGTGGTCCTCGCGGCCTGGGAGCAGGAGCTGAGACGTTGGGTAATTCCGGTTATAGGAGACTTTCAGGAACAATCTGGAAGAAACAGGCGAGGACTAGCGCAGTCCTGCGCCTCAGGGGCCTCCCCGGCACGCTGATTTTTTTGTACATCTTTCAAAATCACTCTTTGGTGCTTAGGACTGATGGAGCTGGCAGAAACTTCTGGGTGGGGTACCCTAAGACCAGATTGGGAGCAGCATGAGGCCCCAGGTCCCCTATGGTCCCTGGTCTCCAGTTTTCCACTTTGGGAGAGAACCCTCTATCCCTCGAAATCAACTAAAAGGGGCTACAGATGTAGTTCAGTGGTAGAACGCCCCTGGGTTTAATCCCTTATTCCACACACACAAAACCACACCATACCACACCACACCACACACACAGGAACTTTGTGCCTACCGGGTTTTAGGAGCCCCTGAGCCAGGCCCCAGTTACAGGAAAATGGATCATCTCTGCTGTCTAGTAGAGTATTTCCTTTACGGAATTGCATGAGATTTGGTAGCCAATATGGGGCTAACACATTGATTCTGAATGACTTGAATTGTTAATACAGACAAAGCTAAGGCAAAAGAATATATTCTGCCCCCCTACCCTCAGGATCGCCCAAGACAAAACAAATGAGAAGAAGGAAATAAGAATGAAGAAGCTGGCTGGGCATGGTGGTGCACGCCTGTAATCCCAGTACTTGGGATGCTGAGTAGGAGGATTGCAGGTTCAAGACTAGCCTCAGCAACTTAGTGAGACTCTCAGCAACCTAGTGAGACCCTAGTGAGTTTCAAAACAAAAAATAAAAAAGGGCTGAGGGTGTAGCTTGGAGATAGAACGCCTCTGGGTTCAATCTCCAGCACACACACACACATACACACATACACACACACACTTGATAAAGAGCCTGATGGAAATCAAGAAATCCAGCTGAGAAGGATTTTGTAGAATGTCTAATAATAATATATGAAAATATATGAATAATAATATATGAAAACTAATACACAGTGTTCTTATCACAACCAGGCATCTAAGAATTTTGCATATACAGCTGGGCATGGTGGCGCATGCCTGTAATCTTAGTACTTGTGAGGCTGACATTGAAGGATCACAGGTTCGAGACCCGTCTCAGCAACTTAGAGAGACCCTGTTTCAAGATAAAAATTAAAGTAGGGCTAGGGGGTGTCACTCAGGGGTTCAATCCTAAGTACCACAAAATAAATAAATAGATGATAGATAGATAGATAGATAGATAGATGATAGATAGATGATAGATAGGTAGGTAGACAGATAGGTGATAGATAGATAGATGATAGAAAAAAAATAAATACATCTGTTGAAGAACTCCAAAGTTCTCTGATTGACAGGTGTCTTTCGTCCATGGCTAACCTGTAATCTAACACAGAAGTCACTGCCTTGGCTTGTTGGGAAATAGCCAGATGATCCAGGGCACGAAGAAAACCTGTCACCATATTTGCCTTCTCCAACTCTCTATACCTGCTGTTCTAGTAATGCTGTTTGAGGGAAAGAGTTGTGAAGGAACTGGATTCTGATTTAAAAGACTGCTTCCAAAAACAAGGGTCAAATGTTTTTTTGTGTGTGGTCTGGTGTGGTTGTGTGTGTGTGTGTGTGTGTGTGTGTGTGTGTGTGGTATAGGTAATTTAAATCCAGGGGCGTTCTACTACTGAGCTACATCCGTAACTCTTTTTATTTTATTTTGAGACAGAGTACACCAGGTTGCCCAGTATGACCTCGAACTTGTGATCCTCCTGCCTCAGCCTCCCAAGTAGCTGCACTGGCTATTTGTATTTGTTTGTTTGTTTGTTCAGTGGTACTGGGGATTGAACACAGGGGCATTCTACCTCTGAGCTACATCACCAGTCCTATTTTACTTTTTATTTTGAAACAGTGTCTCGCTAAGTTGCTGAGAGCCTCACTAAGTTGCTGAGGCTGGTCTCGAACCTGTAATCCTCCTGTCTATGACATCATGCCCAGTTTTATTTTTAATTTTGAGATGGGGTCTTGTTAAGTTGCTGAGGTTGACCTCATACCTGCAATCCTCCTGTCTCAGCCTTCCAAATACTGGCTTTACAGGCGTGCGGCACTGTGCCCAGCCAACAGATGTATTTCTAAAACAACTTATAAATGGCATTTGTGTAATCAACTTTTACAAAACACATTGGGGCAATCTGGCTTGTAAAAGAATCTCATCTGTCAAGTTCCATTTCTGTGCTCCTTAAATTTTTAAATCTAGCTCCTCATCATTCTCTTCAACATGGTGGCTAGCTTCACATACACGTTCAGCTAACCTGACTACTGCAGTGGCTTCCAAACAGGTCTCTCTGCCTCCCGTCTCCTCCCGGCCCACCTGCCCTTGACACTGCTGACTCATTCGGGGGCTTAAAGGACGTTAATACTCTGCTTATTATTTGGGGGGTAGTTGGGGTCTGGCTATGTCTGTGGGCTGGCCTCCAGCTCTAGATCCTTCAGCCCCCCAAGAACTCAGGTATGTGCTGTCACACCTGGCTTATACATTTAAAAAAGTGCTATGGGTTGGGGGATGTAGCTCATTGGTAGAGTACCACTGGTCTTATATACATGAAACAAATATTTATTGAGTGTATCCTGTCCCAGACGTTATTCTAGTACTTACAGCAAAAGAATAAAGCATCAGCCAAGTTTCTCTGGGCCATGGTGGCACAGGCCTGTAATCCTAGTATTTGGGAGGCTGAGGCAGGAGGATCTGAGGTTTGAGGCCAGCTTCACTAACTTAGTGAACCCTTCAGCAACTTACCAAGACCCTGAGCAACTTAGCAAGACACTGTTTCAAAATAAAAATTAAAACAAGAGCTAGGGGTGTAGTGCAGAGGTAGAATATCCCTGGGTTCAACCCCCAGTACCCCCCTAAATTTCCTGACCTCGGGGAGTTTGTCTCTGTAACCTTCATTATTGCCATCATTACATATGTTTGTCTTTTGTATTTTGTTACAAATCTCGGCAGATGAGCAGAATCATGATGGTGGGGGTGGCGGCTTTCATTTTCTTGAACATCTACTATGGGCCAGTTATTACCCTAAGCCCTTTACGTACGAATTACGTCATAGCGACTTGCGTGGCAGCTTTCATCAGGATGATTTTGTTCACGAGGAAATAAAGACTTAGGGAATCTAAAGAAGTCCAAAGTCAGAGATTTTTTAACAATTGGAGGCAAGATTTGAACGCAGCACTTTTTCATCAAGGCCTTGGGCCTAGACTACCCTTCCTCTCTTAGGTGTTCAAAGGGTTTAGGAATAAAGGACTGAGCCCTACAAAGTGGCACAGACGACCCCTGCAATTGCACGTTGATCACATGACAGTTTTGTAGACTTAGTTTACCCAAAGCGCTGACTTGCTCTCAGGGGACATTTGGCAATCTGACATTTGAGTCATGACTTCAGGAGAGAAGGGTGATCCTGACATCTAGGAGCGGAGGCCAGGGCATCCGAGTCTGCTCAGGCTGCTGTAACAACGGGCCTGAGACTAGGCAGCTTCTACCAACGGAAATGCATTCCTGTATTCCCCGCAGTCCTGCGGCAGGGCAGTCCACCAGGCAGGCACCATGCCCGACCGGGCGTGTGGCCCGGACTCCTCGCTGCCTTGCAGCTAGTGCCTTCTAGATGCATCCTCACTTGGTGGAGGGTGAAACATGCACCCTCTGGTCAGGATGGGGAGTACCTCAGTTGTGTGTGAAGCAGCAGACCCTGCATGAGAGAAAGAGAGAAAGAGAGAGAGAGAGAGAGGGAGAGAGGGAGAGAGAGAGAGAGAGAGAGGGAGAGGGAGGGAGAGAGAGGGAGGGAGAGAGAGAGAGAGAGAGGGAGAGAGAGAGAGGGAGGGAGAGAGGGGGGGAGAGAGAGAAGAGAGAGAGAGGGAGGGAGAGAGAGAGAGAGAGAGAGAGAGAGAGAGAGAGAGAGAGGGAGAGAGAGAGAGAGAGAGAGAGAGAGAGAGAGAGGGAGATGGAGGGAGATAGAGGGAGGGAGATAGAGAGAGAGAGAGAGAGAGGGAGATAGAGAGAGGGAGGGAGAGAGGGGGGGAGAGAGAGAAGATAGAGAGAGGGAGGGAGATAGAGAGAGAGAGAGGGAGAGAGAGAGAGAGAGAGAGAGAGAGAGAGAGAGAGAGAGAGACTTTTTTTTTTCTTTGTGCTGCTGGGATCAAACCCTGGGACGCATGCATGACAGACAAGCGCTCTCCCACTGAACCGCATCCCAGCCCTGCTCAGCCCTCTTTAATGAGGGCACTAATGAACAGAAGATGGGGCTCTTTCAACCAAGGAACACCTGCTCACCTCTTCAAGAGCTTTGCCAATTCCCAGCACTGGAAGGAAAAAAAAAAAACTGTGCTCATCCTAGTCCAAAGAATTTTTTTTTCTTTTTTTCGAGGTACAGGGGATTGAACTCACTGGCCCACACATGCTAGTCAAGCATTTCACTGCTAAGCTACATCCCCAGCTCTTTTTATTTTATTTTGAAATGATCTAATTTGCTTTGAACTTGAGATCCTTCTGCCTCGACCTCCTCAGTAGCCATGTTTATAGGCGTGTGTCACTGCACCAGGCCCCAAAGACCTTTCAAGGCTGGTACTAAGGGAAAATGACTAAGTGACTATGACTTAGTCATGTGAATTTATGTTTTGATGTGCAAACCATGAACTGGTTGCCTCCACAACTGGGAAGGGACCTTCCTGGGTCCATGGTCCAAACTGGGAAAGAGCCCATCGCTGACTGGCTGGCTGCAGAGCTGGGAGTAACGAGAGACTGCGGTTTAGGAGGCGCTCGGCGATGAGATTGTAGAGCAGCCCGACACGCTGGGATGTGGACAGTGCTGATTGGCAGGAGTTGCCTGTGTCTAAGAGGTCTGTGATGATGGTGCTTGGTGGACTGGGCTTGCTGCCTCCGGAGTGTTCTTGGAAGGAGGGTTCCCAGGTCAAGGATGGAGGGCTGGGAAGATGGGCCAGGAGGGCTCTGTGGCGTGCCAGGGATTCCCAGTCCTTGCGTCTCTGATGGTCAAGTGGTTGCAAGTTTTTTCTTTGCATTTCTTTCATCACTAAGGTGATGGAATATTTTGTGTTTATTAAATGCTTTGTTGTTTCAATACTTTCTTAGTAGGCGCTTATATTTTAACTGACTACAGGTCTGATTAGGGACAATGATAGAACCCTCCATTGGGAAAGGTTTCTTTATATTTTAAAAATGATGATCTTTAGGAAAGTTTTACCATTTTAAAAAAATATGTACCTTGCATGTAGGTTTAATTCTAGGTATTACATATTTCCATTATTCAATTTTTGTTTTATTTTACTTATTTATTTTTTCACTTCCGTTTTTTTTCTTTTTACAGTACCTGGGATTGAACCCAGGGTGCTCTACCACTGAGTATCATCCCCAGCCCTTTTTGTTTTTAATTTTTGTGACGGGGTTCCCCTAAGTTGCCTAGGCTGGCTTAGAACTTTCCATCCTCCTGCCTCAGTCTCCAAAGTTGCTGAAATTACAGGCATGCAAAACTGTGTGCAGTCATATATTTTAAAATTTACAATAATCTTTATTGATTATTGGGACATTCTACCTCTGAGCTACATCCCAGCTCTATTTTCTTATTCTTTATTTTGAAACAGGGTCTCACAAAGTTGCGGAGGGCCTCACTAAGTAGCTGAGGCTGGCCGCGAACCTGGATCCTCCCATCTCAGCCTCCCAAGTACTGGGATTACAAGCGTGTGGCACCACGCCCGGCTACGTGTCTATATTTTGAAGCATTCTTATGGCTTAACTTTAGTGAATGATAACATGTATTCTGTTCCTAGGGGGAAGAAAACTAAAATTATATTTAACAATGTACTTAAAGACTATCCAACACTATTAATAATTCATTATTATCGTCCCATGGGCAGTGTTCAGATTTTCCTAGGTGTCTCAAAACTGGAAAATCTTTTTGTGTGTGTGTCAGTGTCTAAGTCAATTTTGAACGTTATGAAGTATTTTCTTTGTATATTGAGATGTTCAGTCTCTACCCCCTAAGGTATGAGGCTGGAGGAGAGGCACTTTGGAATTCATCAGGATTTAATGAAATTTGTCACGTGGCTGGATGGGTGGGATTGTGCAGGGTGGGCGGAGCAACTTTATAATGTAGGAACCAGCCTGGACCAGCTCTTTCCTACCTGTTGGGGACTGAGATCCAGTGGCTAGAGGGCTTCTCCAACTGGGAAGCAGCCTGCTGGAGTTTGCAGTCTACAACCGGAAAGTTTCAGAACTGCCAGTAAGAATTGGTTTATTTTTGAGCTGGGTGTGTTGGCGCACGCTTGTAATCCCAGTACTTGGGAGGTTGAGATCAGAGGATCCGGGTTCTCAGCCAGCCTCAGCTACTTAGTGAGGCCCTCCGCAACTTAGAGAGACCCTGTTTCAAAATAAAGAATAAAAAATAGGGCTGGGGGTGTAGCTCAGAGGTAGAATGCCTCTGGGTTCAGTCCCCAGTACCGCAAAAAAAGAAAAAAGAAAAAAAGATCATCTTTAGGAGTGCTTTATCATTTTTAAGATATGTACTTTTAAGATATGTAAGCTTAGGACTAGTCATTGCATATGTTCATTTTTCAATTTTTATTTTATTTCTCTTATTTCATCTTTTAAATGTTGTACCAGGGATTAATCCCAGGCTGCTCCACCATGGAGTACTATCCCAACCCTTTTCATTTTTTATTTCTGTGACAGGGTCCTCCTAAGTTGCTGAGGTGGGTTAGGGTCTCCAGCCTCTTCCTCCTGAGTAGCTGGGAATACAGTCAGCACCACTGTGTGCAACCATATGTCTTAAACATTACGACTATCAAAAAGGTTATCCCCAGTGGGTTTTTTGTTGTTGGCAGCATTGGCAAAGTTTTGTTTTGAAACGGGGTCTGACCTAATTATCCAGTTGGGTTCACACTGCTGTGTTCAAGCTATTCTCCTGCCTCAGCCTCCCAAGTAACTAGTGAACCACCCCAGGTAGCTCCCACTGTATTCTCTAATCGATTGTGAATACTTATATAAAGTTATATGTCTATATTTTGAATATTTTTATGGCTGAAAACTTTAGTGAATGATAACATGCATTTTCTCTCTTTCTCTCTCTCTCTCTCTCTCTCTCTTTTGTGGTACTGAAGATGGAACCTAGGGGCATTCTACCTCCAAGCTACACCCTCAGCCCTATTTCATTTTTATTTTGAAATAGTTTCTCGCTAGGTTGATGAGAGTCTCACTTCTTGCTGAGGCTGTCCTCTAGCCTGCGATCCTCCTGTCTCAGCCTCCCGACCACACTTGGTGTGCATTATCTTTTTAGTGGGAAAAAACTAAAACCACTTATATTTAACAATATGTACTGGAGCAAGAAAAGCCGAAGAACCCCAGAGCAAAGCTGGTTTGGAATGCCGCCACCTGCCGTGTGTTGAGCCGCAGGTACAAGCAGAACCCACGCCTTGCGTAGGACAGAGCACAAGAGGTCCGAAGCATGGGTAGGGACATTCTGCAGGTCCCTCTCCACTCACCTTGGCCCCGTTTGGCCTATTTCCTGCTCTGCCAAGAAATAATGCTTTGGAATAAAGTTATCTTTTTAAATTGTATTATTTCCTAAAAGAGAAAGAGCATATTTCAGCCAGGCGTGGCGGTGCACACCTGTAATCCCAGTATTTAGGAGGCTGAGACAGGAGGATCACAGGTTCAAGGCTAGCCTCAGCAACGTAGTGAGACCCTGTTTCAAAGTAAAAAATAAAAGAGGGCCGGGGGTGTAGCTCAGAAGTAGAAGGCCCCTGGATTCAATTCCCAGTACCAAAAGAAAAAAAAAAAAGCACATGTCTTCTACTTCCTTCAAACAACAGAGAAAAGAGTTTTCCTTTTCCTTTCTTGAGAGCAGGCTGGGCCTGGGCCCTCTCCCCACTGAGGAAGTGTAATTGCGATATGTGGGTCGTAAGACAGAGCAATTCCTATGATCAGGAAGCTTGGATTCTAGGCTCAGTTCTACAGTAAATTATCTGCAGCACCTTGGCCAAATTATTTAAATCCTGGAGCATTTATTTATCAACTTTAAAATGATTATATTGGTTTCAATGATCTTAAGCTTTATTCCATCCTTAATATTATATAACTCTTTTTTTGTGTGTGGTACTGGGAATTGAACATCGGGGGCATTCTACCTGTGAGCTATACCCCCAACCCTATTTTTATATTTTTATTTTGAAATAGGGTCTCACTAGGTTGATGAGAGTCTCACTATTTGCTGAGGCTGTCCTGGAACCTGCGATCCTCTTGTTTTAGCCTCCCAAGTACTAGGAATACAGGTGTATAATGTCTGGCACATTATATAATTCTAACAACACTGAAAAGCTCCTGAGGTTCAAAACACTCAGCTTCCATAGTCTCCAACATAGAATCTTCTGTTAGAGTTTGATGTTTGTATTTTGTGATTTTCCCATGGAAATAAGCAGAAATATATTGGAAATGATGGCTCTTGTTGCATTCTCTCAATGGAATGAGCGCAGTTTCTCTTGGAGTTTTCAGTTAGTGTAGAAGGTTGTTTTCTACATAGTACAATAATTGCAAACACAAGAGAAAACCACTAGAGGGCAGCACAGCAACAGATCTTTGTACCTTCAACAATGGAGCACCTGCGGACAAGAACCCTGGAATCGCTGAGCACTAGCAGTGCTGGGGTGTTACTGCAAACACAGACCACATAACTTTTTCTCTTAATAGTCAATGCAATTGGGGATTTTTTTTTGCGGTACTGGGGATTGAACCCAGGGGCATTCTACCTCTGAGCTACATCCCCAACTCTATTTTTTTATTCTTTATTTTGAAGCAGGTCTCACTAAGTTGCGGAGGGCCTCACTAAGTCGCTGAGGCTGGCCGTGAACCCGGATCCTCCTGTCTCAGCCTCCCAAGTACTGGGATTACAAGCGTGCGCCACCATGCCTGGCTCAATTGGGAATTTTTTTAATGCTAGCATGATAAATGCTGTTGATATTTGTCTATAAAAAAGTCAAATGCAAGAATATAAACTCAGATTAAGTCTTCATCCAGATATGTGATTATTCAACACAGGACTGCTTCCTCCTGCTCCCTCGAAGGAGAATCACCTCCTGGAGGGGCCCTGAGCCATCCCCTGGGCAGGGTGGCTGTGCTCACCCGAGGGTGTGGTGGCACCAATAAAAAAGTAGAATTATGGAAAATGTATAAAATTAAACTGAGTGTAAAGTAGACTGATCACAGTTCAAATACAGAGGCTACATCCCAATATGACTGTACCACTAATTTATAGTTTTAATTCTTAGTGTGTAACATGGTAAAAGTATATTTACACTTTAACACACTTAGTGGTATAAAATGGTGATGCCGCCTGTTACCAACTAATGCTATAGTTCAACCTCATAGAAACCAGGGATCCCCTCTCCTCCCTCCTTGTGCAGTGTAAATGCAACTGTTGAAAACTTTTTATGGTTTCACATGATGAAAAAGGACTCAAAAAAGAATGCTTAAAGAAGATAGCCAAGGTTAAGAGAACCAATAGAGAATAGAAAACCCTCCATGACAGGCCACAGTGTGCAGCTGTAACAACCTCCACCTAAGGAGGAGAGAAGGCGCGAGAGAGCCAGCACGGCTAGCACTGCAGGCGCATTCACCCCAAAGCCGCCGGGCCCACGGGCCGGGGAGCAGCTCCTGACGCGGAGGCCTCTCAGACGTAGAGGAGCAGCTCAGCGGTGAGGGCCTTGCCCAGCACTCGAGAGGTTGGAGGGTTGACGCCCTGCAAAAGCTGAAGCGGAAAAGGGAAGGTCAATCTCTAACCACACAGCCTCCCCGGACCCAGTACTGCCAGCCACCAGCCCGGTGAGCTCAGGAGTGTGTCCTGCCAGGGCCACGCAGAGCGACCACACGGCAGAGAGTGAAGCCTGTCTTGGAGCACAGGAGGGGCCCCGGGCTGGGGACCCAGGTTCCTATACTCCAAAAACTCTGCGGTGTTAAATGTTGACTGTCCAGTCAGTAGGGTGAGCCACAGAGATGCTGGGTCACAGCCCAGCGCCAGCCCTTCTCCCATAGCCCGTCAATCAGCGAATTATCAGCCGGCCGTGGTGGCGCACGCTTGTAATTGCAGTACTTGGGAGGCTGAGACCGGAGGATCGCAGGTTCGCGGCCAGCCTCAGCTACTTAGTGAGGCCCTCTGCAACTTAGTGAGACCCTGTTTTAAAATAAAGAATAAAAAATAGGGTAGGGGTGTAGCTCGGAGGTAGAGTGCCCCTGGGTTCAATCCCCAGTGCCAAAAAAGATCATCACATTTTCTCTAATTTACCACCTAAACGATCCCGGCTCCTCCCCTCCCTTTCCGCCATCGCCGCAGGTCATTTCTCCGCTTCCCTTCCTGACCCACTGACGCTTTTCACCCCGTGTTAGAATCGACCGCCCAAGTGCGAATGTGTCTGGCCGCCGGGACCAAGCTCAGCTTCCACACGAGGCGCTCGGGGTCCGCTCCGCTCCGGCTCGCCTTCCAGCCTCCTTCCCTCCCCTTCGCCGTGTGTCGTGTTCCCGGCTTGCTAAATCTTTATAGTTTCCCGATCACACAGTTCTGTTTGACAACCACACTTCCCTCCAAGGACAAGTCGCCACTCCGGGTCTTCAGCCCTCGCCCTCACTCTGTAAGAATAATGTAGCTACTCAGCTTCTCAAGACTCGGTCGCGCTGTCGCCTCCGGGAAGCCCTCCTGGTATGGCATCAGGAGCTTCCTTTCTTCCTGTCGACGCAGAATCCCGAGCATTGCTCTGCCATTGGCCTACCATTCCCCAGGTCCCTGTCTCTCTCCCTCATTCGGTCCTCACGGGGAGTGACCATGTCAGGGCTCAGCCGATGCTTCATGGGTCCTCGTGAGTGTCTGGTAAGAGGAGACCCTGAGGGTATTCTAGGGCAAGTACTTAAATTCAAAGCCTTCAGTTTCGATATTGTGTGGGCTGCTATTTATGTTTACACATATGCACACGTGCATACACGTGTGTGTGTAACTCCAACCACCTTAAGTAGCTGCCGTCTTCAAAATCAGAGTAACGTACTGTTACTTTTTGTGAAAACCTGCGGCTGTCCCACACACTCAGTGAAGGAAGTCATTCTGTCAGGCCAGCTCTGTCAGGATATGACTGTAATTTTATTTACCCCGTCCTAGCGGCTCCACCAGCCTTCTCCCGGTGCGACTCCTCTTTTCCGTGGTTTATCTGATGAGACCTGGAGCCGCATTGCGAGGCAGGTGGCACGTGGGAGCGAGTGACTCCTGCCGGGAACTCTCACCTGGACGCCTCCTCCCCACGGCCCGAGCGGGCTCCTAAACGAGTGCTCCGAGAGACAGCTCGCGTCCTGGAACGTGTCTACTCACTAACCCAAGAACCCGACTCTCTGGTACATGCTTTTGACCCGCCAACGTCGGGCATTCATCTTGGCCAGGAAAAGAGTCATTTTCTGTAAAACTAGCATTTGATGGGCTCATACTAGGAGTTTGGGAAGTTTTCTCCTGTGGAAATGGTGCTTTTAAAATACATTGGCATTTCATCGCTAACCTCATGTCATATATCGTTAAAACGAATACCTTTTCACTATTCCTGGGTTTTGTGAGTTAAATATCTATGAATTTTCTACCACTGTGGCAAGTACCAAAATCTCTGTTTTATCTCTCTACTCAAGTGTGTTTATGGGCCAGAAAGATTTCTGGTAGAAAGAAAAAGATGCATTAGTGTATATATTACTATGATGTATTCCATACAGTTCATTTTGAATATTTTATAATGTTATAGATATTAATGATAGCAAAACATAAATATGTTGAATAAATAAAGTTATTGGTCAGCAGTGGCCCTATTAGGTAATTATGGGACTCTGTCTGACTCAGATCTTCCTTCCTCCCTCTTTCCCTTGTAACCAGCCCTTTGATGATGCTGGGCTCATCTGGGCAATCCAGGATACTCTCCTCATCACAAAGTCCTTGATTTAATCACATTTTCAAAATCCCTTTTGCTGCGTATGAGAACGTATCTGGTTAGGACACTATTGTACTTGTTCTGCATGCTGTATAGTTTGCTATGTGCTAGTCTATCGACCTTTTTTTTTGTTTTTGCGGAACTGGGGATTGAACCTCGGGGCATTTTACCTCTGAGCTACACCCCCAGCCCTATTTTTTATTCTTTATTTTGAAACAGGGTCTCACTAAGTTGCGGAGGCTGGCCGTGAACCTGCGATCCTCCGGTCTCAGCCTCCCAAGTACTGGTCTATTGACTTTCTTGAGAGCAAAAGTGTGTGTGTGTGTGTGTGTGTGTGTGTGTGTGTGTTGGGGATTGCACCCAGGGCCTTGCACACGCTAAGCACGTGCTTCACCACTTACCTACATCCCAGCCCAACAATCGGATCTTAATGTTTTTAATTCCTAGGTTAAAACTGGCTTTTGTATCATAGGTGCCCCAAATATGAGTTAATTTAAATAAATAAAAGAGCATTTGACAAGTTCTGAATGAGTGGCACATAAGGTAGGTCCCGATGCAGCAGCTTGATTTCAAGAATCTTCATGGATTGAACTCTTTGCCAATTAATCCATCATACAATCCATAAGACAGATTTTGGACCATGTATTGGTCAGGGTATCACTAGATTAACAGAATTCACAGAATGAGTATATGAAAAAGGGATTTATTAGATCAGCTCACAATGTAGTCCTGAGTTTCCACTGCACGTGAAGAATCAGAGGAATCAGTAGCTGGTCAGGCGGTCCAAGAGCTGGAGCCTTAGGATTGAAGCAACCACCAATTCAGTCCAGTCCAAGATGTGAAGATAAGGAAGCTCTTCGGAGAAACCATGAAGTTTCAGTTCGAAGGCTGGAGGCCGATGATCTCAGACGAGAGCAGATCAAGAAGCTCTTCAAGGAAACGGCAGAGTTGGAGACAGATGATCTCAGATGAGAGCAGATGCGTTTTCTTCAGGAAGAGTGCGGCTCCTTCCACGCGGCTTTCTCCTTCTTTTATCTAAGTCCTGCACCTATCGGAACCCTGCTGCCTACATTTAGGGCAGGACTTCCGGTTCAATCTGCTGATCTTAGGTGGGTCAAGTTGACAAACAGACCAACTATCACAGACCAGTATTCATCAATCACCAAATAGAGATGGGATAGTTGTGCCCCAGTCTGTTCATTTTGGCTCAGTGTGTGTCTCGGGCTAATGGAAGCAGGGGACGTCAGAGCCTGTTCACGTGGCTTCTGGGAATGAGTTAGAGAGCAAACCAGGTAGTGACAATTAATGGATCTTGTCTCATGAGTGAATCCACAATGTCAGTACACTATTTTAAGATTAATACATCATTTGGTAAAGGAAGTTAGTATATTAAAACTATATGACTACCTTATTCAGTATTTATACCTAATGAATGAGCAACTTATCCTAGGTTTCTGAAAGATATTCAGGACAGAAAGTGTCTACATTTTAATTATTTTTAAATTAAGCATTTAATAACATCTTATTATTAAAAATCTAAGCATATCCCCAAATAAAGAGGATCATGTAACCACCCTGGGTACCCATCCCGGGCTTGCACAGCTGTCATCCGCAGCCATCTTGTTTTAATCTGTTCCTTGCTCTTTACTTCCTATCCCCACTTCTACCCACACCCTGATTACTTTAAAGCAAATCCCAGCAACTGTAGGTGAGATTGCTTTCTTGATTTCTATTTCAGATAATTTGCTATTGGCATACAGCAATGCTACTGGTTTTTGTTGATTTTGTATCCTACAACTTTGCTGAGTTTATTAGTTCTAATAGTTTTGGGGGTTTTCTATATATAGGACCATGCCATCTGCAAACAGAGACAGTTTGACTCCTTCTTTTCCAATTTGGATGCCCTTTATTTCTTTCTCTTGCTCGATTGCTCTGGCTAAGACTTCCAGCACTATGATCAACAAAAGCGGTGAAAGTGGGCGTCCTTGTCTTGTTCAGATCTCAGAGAGAACGCTTCCAGCTCCTCGCCTTCAGTACAATGTGAGCCGTTGGCTTATTTGAAATGGCTGTTATTGTGCTGAGGTATGCTTCTTCTGTGCTGTGTTTGTTCAGTGTTTCTATCATGAAGGGATGTTGGATTTTTTTTTTTTTGCAGTACTAGGGATTGAACCCAGGGGCATGCTACCTCCGAGCTACACCCCCAGCCCTATTTTTTATTCTTTATTTTAAAACAGGGTTTCACTAAGTTGCGGAGGGCCTCACAAAGTAGCTGAGGCTGGCCTTGAACCTGTGATCCTCCGGTCTCAGCCTCCCAAGTACTGGGATTACAAGCGTGCACCACACGCCCGGCTAGGGATGTTGGATTTTATGAAATGCCTTTTCTGCATATACTGGGATGATCATATGGCTTTTGTCTTTCTTTCTGTCATTGTGGTGTATCACGTTTATTTATTCGCATATATTGAACCATCCTGGCATCCTTGGTATGAATCCCACTAGATCATGCTGGGTAATCTTTTTAATGTGCTGTTGGATTTGGTTTGCTAGTATTTTGTGGAGGTGTTTTGTATCTAGGTTCATAAAGGATATTGGCTTGTAGTTTTCTTTTTCCTCCTTCTCCTCCTCTTCCTCCTCCTCCTCTTCCT